>OZ020507.1:156077439-156269939 GCA_963971375.1 Platycheirus rosarum
GGACGTGAATTATCGAACGAATATGAAAAGCTGAGGGTAGAGTCGTCAGCAAAACAGTTAAGTGGATTAGAAGTAACAGACAGAAGATCATTTATAAAAATGAGGAAAAGAGTCGGAGACAGAACAGAGCCCTGGGGCACACCAGCATTTATTTTATGGGAATCAGACTTGAATCCGTCCAATACAACTTGTATTGAACGGTCCAGAAGATAGCTTCTAATCCAACGAACAAGAGTATTATCGATCCCAAAAGCACGCATTTTCGATAAGAGAGCTTCATGCCAAACTCTATCAAATGCCTTGGATATATCAAGAGCAATAATCTTACTTTCACCAAAGCGATGTAAAGATTTGTTCCACTGTTCGGTGAGATATGCCATCAGATCACCAGTGGAACGGTTGCTGCGGAAGCCATACTGACGGTCATGGAGAAGCTTACGATCTTCGAGATATTCCTTAAGCTGACGGTTAATCAGTGTTTCCATGACCTTAGAAAGAAGGGATGTCAGTGCTATGGGTCGGTAGGAGGAGGGGGAGGATGGGTCACCTTTCTTAGGGACAGGCTGGACAAATGCTGTTTTCCATCTTCTAGGAAAGATTCCAGAAGAGTAGGAGCGATGGAAAAGCTTACGCAGTGGCTTTGCCAGTGTGGAAGAACACCTCTTCAGAAGAATCGGGGGTATACCATCCGGGCCAGCGGATTTATGTATATCGAGATCTTTGAGAACTCTTGCTACTGTACGAGTGCGGAAAAAAATGTGTCCCATGGAAAAATTTACATTCTCAAGTACAGGAGGGGCAACGTTGCTTTGAGGCAGCGTGGAGCTGGCAGCGAAATGGGCGGCGAGCAAGTTTGCCTTCTCTGAAGAGTAAACGATTGGTTTGTTATTGTCGATGAGCGTTGGAACCGAATATGTCGAGGAGTTTTTTATATTTTTTACAAATGACCAAAAATGTTTACTGCCTTTGGGACACTGCAGAATTTTTTGCCGTAATTTTTGGTCATGCAAAAATTTGGTTCTTTCTATAACGGAGTTGCATGAGTTCCTTGCTTGTTTGTGCTTTTTCCGATTTTCCTCTGTAGGGTTGGCTTTGTAAGATCGGAAACTTACTTCTTTGAGCCTGATAGCTTCTTTACACTCAGAATTAAACCAAGACTTTTCTTTAGGTTTGATGCTTTTTACTCTGTTAGGAATAAAAGCACGCATCCCTAGAAGAATCACATTTGTGATCATTTCAGCACTGGCATCAATGTCACTATCGAGGAAGCATAGTGACCAGTTAAAGTTTCGGAAAAAGAAATTCAGGCCGTCCCAGTTGGCTTTCTCGTATTGCCAAACGGTCCTGGTGGGAAGTTTTTCTTTAACTGGATGGGTGGGGGATGAGAAATTAGCTGAAATGATACAATGGTCTGAAGTGCCAAATGGAGAAGTTACACTAATGGTATATTTATCAGGGTGAGAAGTAAGAAACAAGTCAAGAGTATGGGCTGCTTGCCCAGCAACATCCGGTATACGCGTTGGCACATCGATCAGTTGGGTAAGGTGATGTAACCCGGCAAAGAGCTCGACATACCTTCCTTCGGGTGTTGTCTGACCAGAATAGCGGAGCCAGTTGGAATTGTGTACATTGAAATCGCCCGCAATAACGATTTCAGTGCGAGGACAAAGGGAAACAATTTGCGAGATGGAATCAGACAGTGCATCAAACTCGTTACAAGTCGAATTACTGTCAAGATTTGGACTCCTGTAAATAAAACAATAATGAATGACATGCTTGCGGACAGTGAATTTGAGCCATAAGAAGTTAAAGTCCGTGTTGGAACATTGCCCATATTGGGGAAGGCTCTGGCAAGCAATATCATTCCTAACATAGACCACGAGACCATGATGAGAAAAGAGTAATGGCACCAAGCTATACCCATGTAGAGCAAATTCTGATAAATCAGTATTTGCTCCAACCTGAGTTTCACTTAATGCCAAAACAGCTGGCCTGTGTTGAACAGTGTAGACGTACACGTGAAAGAAATTCTTTCTTAAACCACGAACATTTGAATACACGACACAAAAATCACTTACCATTTAAAAATACTTACATACAAAACACAACTCTGATTAAGTCGAACTGCGCAGTGAAAATCAAAATTAACTTCTGTAATAATCAAACTGTCTTAGGTGTTATGCCCATAAGACAGCCTGTTTACAAAAAATCAATCCAAACATTCAGCACAATAAGACAAATTCAGATGCCCTTATCTATTTACCGCAAGCATTGTATGGTCATACGATGCCTACAGTAGATAAGAAAGAGGCAGTTAAGCACAAAGGTCTTGGGACAGAATAGAGGATAATTTGTTATGCGAATGCGTTTTATTTATTTTTTTTTTCTTCTTCAGCGCGAGTGGGCATCTTTTTCATTCATCCTACGACGCGAGTGAACACTATTATTTTTTTTTTACAGCACACGCGAGGGGTTTTTTTCTAATTTCTCAACGAGCGTGTATTATTTTTTTTCCTTAAAGCACTCGCGATAACAACGCGCAACAATTATTTGTTTGGACTTCGTTTAACTAATTGTGCGCGCACCTCGACATCCGTCTTCAACGAGCTTAGGATCGACACTGATCTTACTTACTTACTGCTCAATAAACTATTTTTACAACTATCATTACTTATATCTACTACATAGCTATGCTTACATATTGCTAGCGAATTGAATGTTTTACATTTTGTACTTATTCCATATGAGTTAATGCTGCATTTTAAAATTTCGGTAAATTTTTTTTTGACAATAGTTTTTTCTTTTTTAATCGGTTTCAAAGAATTTTTTTACATGTTTCTTTTTCTGTCGTTATTAGACTTATAATATATAAAATAGATTTATTATTATATGCAATTTTCACTTCTGAAAACTCTATAGCTTCAATTATACTATTGTATGGCATGTTTTCTGTCTTTAAAATATCTTTTATTATATTTATTTCCAGGTTAGACAATATATTAGTGTTTATTAAACCTGCTCTTGCCCATTGTATAGAGTATTCGATATTTTTTACTTCGTCTCTAAGAGCTTCTAACTTAAATTTAAGTTCCAACATAAGTTCTAATTTTAAATTGTCATTAGACTTTAATGCCTGAATAATATTGTTAGTAACATTACTTATTTCGTTTATTCTATTGTTAATTAAATTGTTAACGATTCGTTGTTTATTGTTATTTACCACGGCTTTATTTACTTTGTCTCTCATTATTTTAAAATCATGTTTGTCCGGAGTCCCGGCAATCCATTTCCAGGCAGAGCCCAGGAAATCTAAGGATTTCTTTCCTATGGTTTTTGGAATAAGTCTACTTAAATGGGATTGGATATGTTGAATATCAGTGGATAGGATGGGTAGAATGGAATCAGGTTGGGGTTTAATGCTTGATATCATGCGAATTAATTCTGTAGTAACTACTTCTTTCCTATACTTCGGGGACAGTTTATTACCTATTCTTTTATTTATTTTTACATAGACAACGTCTCCTGCAGAATATGTTTTTGGAGGGGTTTTATTTCTATTATGGTAAGTAAGGTCGGCAGTTTGTTTGTTTTTAATTTGTTCAACATTTTCTCTTCTAAATTCATCAAGTTTTTCGGGATTGTTTAATAATTCTTTTCCAAAAAAAACATCTATTGGTTTCCTTTTAATTGTTGAGTGTATGGATATATTATATTCGTAGTCTAGTAGTTCGGCGAATGTGCTGTGAAGTTTTTTTTTAATAAGGCAACGCATTAGTTCACACAGTGTGGAATGGAACCTTTCCACTTGTCCGTTCGCTGAGCTGGTATAAGGAGGAACCTTGAATATTTTAATTTTAAATAGATTTTCCAGCATGAATGACACAGAACTAGAACTTAAAGATTTCCCATTGTCTACTACAATGATTTCCCTTAAGGGCTGTTTTAAATCTTCGCTAGCCCTTGACCTTAAAATTCTTGTTAAGGCGTACTTGGAGAACTTATCTATTGCGGTTAGAATTATTTTGTTATTTGTAAAATAAGTATCTATATGAATTATTTAACCTGAGTATTCCGGAATGGGAGTTGGTTGTAATTCTGGTTTGTTTGGGTGTCTTTCGTATTTATTTTCTATTCAATCCTTGCAGGCTTTAGTGACTTTTTCTATTTTTGCTTTCATATTAGGAAAAAAGTAGTTTTGGGAAATTTGGATTCTGTTCTGTCTAGCACGGTTATGTTCTTTTATTATTTCTTCCTCTTGTCTGTTTTCATCTGTAAGATCTGTAACTATGTTTCTAGAGAGACGTGTTTTATATTGGATAAAGTGTTCAGGATATATTCGTTTTATTAAATCTAAAATGCTTTCTTCTGCTTTAATGACGTTTTTGGCAGAAGGGTTGAGATATTTTTTAAGAAAATCTATTATTTTCTCTTGAGTATAGTTTATTTCACATATGACGTGGCGATGGTATGTGGGGGGAAAAATTATTTGAAAATTATATGAAGGAGTAACACCTAAGGACAGTATTATTTGATTTTTGAACCCATTGATCGATGCATTAATAATTGGAAGAAGATTTTGATTAGAATCTTCGTCAATATTCTGAGATACCGTTAAGGAATTAACATCAGCATGAGTGGGTGCCCTAGAAAACGTATCTGCCACCACGTTTGTTTTTCCGGGCTTAGACCTAATTTCATAATCGTATTCTTCCAAACTAGCTTTCCACCTTTTCATCTTGGTGTTACTATTTTTGTTGCTGAGCGCAAAAGTGAGCGGTTGATGATCTGTGAAAATGCGCACTTTTGCTGAACCGTAAAGGTATCCTCTAAGAGAACCTAGAGCCCATATAATGGCTAGGAGTTCCTTCTCACTAGTGGCAAAGTTTTCCTCGGATCTAGTCATAGTTCTCGAAATAAAGGTTATGGGTTTCCCTCCTTGTTCAAGTACAGCTCCTAATGCGAAATTTGAAGCATCTGTAGTTAAATCGAATGGTTTTGAATAGTCGGGATATGCCAGAATTATGTCCTGAGAAACAAGAGATTTTTTTAATTTATGGAAGGCTTCGAGAGCTTCATGATTAAACTCCACAGGTAATTTGGACGATTTTGTTTTTTACACTCGTCCTCCGTCCCTTAAGAGGGCTGTCAAGGGTTTGGCCAGCTTTGCATAATCATGAACAAAGCGCCTATAGTACCCTGAAAGACCAAGGAAAGAACGCAATTGGTTGAGGTTTTCCGGTTTAGGAAAATTAAGGATTGCTCTAACTTTGTCTGGATTTGTTTTCACACCATCAGCTGAGATTACGAATCCTAGGAATTCCACTTCGGCTTGAAAAAATTTACATTTACTCAACTGTACTTTCATATTTGCTTCTCGTAAAGTATCGTAAATTTGTCTGATGTGTTCGGCATGGTCAACCTCATTTTTACTAAAAATGATTATATCATGGATGTATACTTGGCAAAACTTGCCAATAAACTCATGGAGAATGTCATCGAGTGTTCGCTGAAATATTGCCGGGGCATTTTTAAACCCAAAGGGCAATCTTACGAACTCAGACTTCCCATTGTTGATTGATAAGGATGTTTTCTCAATATCAGATTCCTTTAAGGGTATCTGGTGGAATCCACTTTTCATCAGTTCATTGTTATCCGGTATCGGATATCTATCTGCAATGGTGATAGTATTGAGTTTCCTGTAATCTATTACCATTCGGTATTGTTTGGCGTTGGTGCAGTAAGGTTTTTTCGGTACTATCCATACCGGAGAATTGAATGGTGACCGTGAAGTTCTAATAATGCCATCGTCAAGCAATTGTTTTTTTCTGTTTTTCCACTTTTCCTTTTACATGGGAAAAGGACAATGTTTACTGTGAACTGGTTCTTCGGTAGAAGTTCTGATTTCAGCAACGATTTTTGTTGTGTAAGTTAGTTGCTCGTCGGGTTTTGCAAATAAACTCAAGTTATTCTGCACAATAGGGTCTAACAAACTTTTTTGTAAATCGGTTAAATGACTTATTTTTCCAAAAAGAGATTCTGTATCAAGTGGATTCACTGCTTGTGATTTGAGTTGTTTGATTTTAATGCAAAATCGATTTAGGATTGACATATAGCTGTCTTTAGTATAGATAACCGCTGATAGTTGCTTTAAACTATCATTCCCTAGTATTCCGTGAAATGTACTTAACGATGGTAACAAAAAGAACTTAATGTGCGTATCCTCTAAACCAAATAGACTTACAAAAGTGTGTTGGCAAACCTTAACGTAAACAGCTATTGATTTTGCGTAAAATATTTGTTGATTATTTATGGGCTTAGAGACAAGATTAGGTCTAATATAATTTTAACTCGAGCCGGTATCTATGAGAAATTTGAACATTTCCCCACTTCCTGAGGAGGAATCGCTTAACCTAAAAAATGAATGTCGGTACAATCATTGAATTCGGAACTAACAGTGGAATGAACAAAATTTTGAGAGTATTCCTCTAAAGATTGTTCGTAAAGGTTATCTGAATTTATTATAGATTGGTCATATTCCGTGCAGGATATATTAGAGTCCAGGATTTCTGATTCAGAGCTTTCTGGAGTTTCTGTAATGTGAAAATTTTGTTGCGGGTTATTATAACTTCCGCTTGGTCGATATTTTGAGGTGGATTAATTTGATGACTTCGGTAATTACTAGATTGTTGATGATTCTGTTGATGAGTACGTGCGGTAGGGCCTTGCGTACCTGGTTCTGTTTTTATTTGCATTTGATTCGAGAATGGATTATAGTTATTAGTTAGGGGCCTAGAAGTTTTTTGAAAAAATGAGTCTTTGGTTGGTTTCTTGAATCTTGTTGGCTATAAGGATGAGATGAATTAGGATAGACTTGGTACTGCTGGTAGGAGGAACGAATTTGGTTAGGTTGAGTGGAATTCAGTTTTTTAAAGGAATTATTCTGTAATTCATGATTGGGTTTCTTAACTGAACCTTGTGCATTATATGCTTGATTTATACGGAAATTTTGATTCTCAAGCTTCATGCATAAACTTAATGCATGTGGTAGGTCCATAGGCTCGGCAAGTCACCTCCTAGACCCCTCATGAAAGTATCGAGGGCCTTATTCCTGTAAGTGTGTGTTAACAATTTCTAGGGTTCTGGTCCTTAGTTCATAGAATCAATATTATTTAAGATTAAGGAAAGGTGTGTTATACCGTGTTATAGAATTCATGAATTGTTTTTCCTCCTTGAACTAATCGCATCATCTGTTACTGTAGTGTTCCCAGATTGCGTTTATCCGCATAGTGCATGGCTAGGCACTCAGAAATATTTTCCCAATCTAGGGGAGTATTAAATGATTCCAATGCTACGTCTGCATTGCCTATTATTTTATTCCTGATTACATTGAGAATCCCAAAATATTTAGGAGTCCCTCTCAAGTGGTCATATATTCCTAAAACTGTTCACACTTTTTTCCAGGAGCTGAATTTTCCCGGGTTTCCAGAGAATTCTCTTATACTTCTTACTATTGCTGGTATATTGTCCAGATCAGACAGTCCATTTTGAAAATCTGGAGCAGTAATTGACTCGTTTTCCAAGATGGAATTTGAACAGGTGTTTAATATACATGTACCGCTTAAAACAAAACTTACTTCGGGTGGCAGCAAATCTTGGTTTTCAGAAGAGATATTAAATTTGATTGAGCAAAGAGATCGTGCATAAAAGCGTTGGAAGCGTTTTCTTCTTCCTGAAATGCTGTCTGACTTTCAGGCTTTAAGAAATACTGTCAGTAAAAAAGTCAAAGAAGCCAAATGCAGACTCTACTCAAAGCGCCTTAATAAAAACCTACCATCGAAAACGCTATGGAAAAATATACGGGAACTTGAAGTTGGTCGCCAAAAAGAATATTGTTCATCTGACATATGCCCCAACTACTTGAAAAAAAAGTTTGCAGTAATTCAAAACGCTGACCCCGCTAGTGATACTCTAGGCACCGTTGAAACAAATAGAGCCTATCGGGTTGTTGACCCCGATAGTGCAAATTGCTTTCAATTTCAAAGGGTGGATGAAACTGATGTCTTAAGTGCAATACTTAAAATAAAATCAAATGCTATGGGATTTGACGATATACATACACTATTCATTAAAATGACTTAACCTTACATTCTCCCCGTCCTGACACATATCTTTAATACCATCTTAATGACATCGCCTTTTTCATCCTCTTGGAAATTAGTGAAAATAATACCGGTCTTAAAAGAAACAGCTACACGCTTATCTCCTCCTGAGTTTAGACCAATATCAATCTTGTCGTTCTTATCAAAAGTAATGGAAAAAGTACTATATAATCAAATTTCACCTTACTTAAATGCAAACAAACTTTTAAGCGACCATCAATCAGGTCTTAGACAAAATCATAGCTGTATCTCAGCTATTCTCAAAGTTACGACGATATTAGAACGGCAATCGATAGCGATCTAGTATCTTTTCTAGTCCTCTTAGATTTTTCGAAAGCCTTTGATACGGTCAATCATAGCATACTTACATCGAAGTTAAAAAGGACAGTTTAGGTTTTCAAACGCAGCAACCAAAATGATTTCTTCATATTTGAGTGGAAGAAGCCAAGCTGTAGTAATTGGTGAAAAAATATCTTGCTCGCTAAATCTTTCTTTAGGAGTTCCGCAGGGATCAATTCTTGGTCCACTGCTATTTTCTATTTTTATAAATGATCTACCAACTCAGGTCCAATACGCTTCATTAGATTTATACGCTGATGATGCTAAAGTTAGATTTAGCTGTAAGCTTGGAATGATCGAAGATGGGGGTGATAAGCTGATATTCTAATATGGTCCAACAAAAATAATTTCAACATTAACCCAAGTAAATCCAAATGTTTAGTCATTTACAAAAATAAATTTGACTATAGTTACTTTCCTGCACTGTATCTTGGAAATCAACAGTTGGAGTATGTCGATATGGCTCTTTACGCAGTCTCTCTTTATCCAAACATTTTACTCGGAACGACAATTTGTTGTTAATGTTATCAGGCAGTGGAACAGCTTACCATACTTTATTAGAAGACTTCGCGGCACGACGCATTTTGATGCAGCCCTATTCAGACACTTGACAGTAAATTGAATTAAATTAGATCAAATAAAATCATTGTATATACATTTTCTATAGTACTCTCATGGTGGTCATTTTTCGTCTGGCCATCTTCCTGGTTGATTCGAAACTAACTCTAAATAGTGAAGACGAGAACCTTAACCGATATTTTACCAGTTGTAAACTTGATTTTTTTATAAAAATGCGCAGATAAATTTCTAAATCCCTTTGTTTATTCTTCTCAAATCGGAAGTGGCCATCTTCTTTTTCTCTGTCTCAAGCCAAATGGAGTTATTTAATATACATTTTAATTTTCACTGACAGATGGCGTAAGTTTATAATTATGAATATGTTACACTAAATAATCTTATCTGAACTAAGGAACATGTTACATTTTAACTTAATACCTTACACAGTATTTAATACAATTTTGTTGTTTGTACTTATTTTATATTCACACCAATTGGCAATATCAGCACGCCTCATTGCGACTTGATACAGAACTAAAAAATGGTGCTTCATGATAGTACTATATGCAGTGTATATACAATGATAAAATTTAAACAGAAACGAAGGAGTTGTTCCAATTAAAAAAATTTCTTATATCTTACTTGTCATTAACAAAATTGAATTCAAATATAAAACTTAATTTTAATCTTAACTTAATGTACATGAATCACTTTATAACTTTTACATCTTATTATAGGCTTTAAAAGCCCATTGTAAAAGATACTATTAATATATAAATGAAATGAAATAAATGAAATGAGTCAGATAAATGTATCTCTTCAGTGGTTGCAGGCCGATTTGCCGCATTGGCATTTGAACCTAACTTTTGGTTTCTGGTTAACATTATTATGTTTAAAGCAATGTAAAATGTAAAAGGAAAATGAAAAAGGTTAATTTGGGTTGCGTTTTTTTATATCCCTATACTTTCAAAAGATTTGAGCCTTTGTGGTGTTTATAATTTTTCTATTTGAATATTCAGTATGTTCGCAACAATAAGAACAATAAAAAAAATTATATAATTTAAGTAATATTTAAATATTCAATATCTTGTAATAACACATAAGTTAAGAAGAAATATTTATAGAATTTCAATATAATAATTTTTTCAGAATTTAGTTAAAAATTATTTAACTTAAAAATCACTTAAAAATACTTCTCACATAATATATACTTAAAATCCACATTGTCTGCTGCTAACTGCTGCGTTGCTACCCACACGTGGCGAGGTTTTTTTGTCGTCGACTTAAACGTTGGTTGTGACTTGTGAGTTCTTTTATTTTATGGATTTTTTCCACACGTGGCGAGGTTATTTACGTCGACTTTCACGTTGGTGGTGAGTTCTTTTATTTTGTGGCTTTTTGTTTGATCACTTGCGGCGAGGTTCTTTACGTCGGCTTACACGTTAGATCTAAACAACACTTGGATACACGGCGAGGTACTTGACGTCGACTTACTCCGTATTCAAGGGCCCCACGTTGGGCGCCAATTAAACTTCAGTTAATAATTTTATTTAAAAAAATATTTTTTCTGAGGTTAGAACCTCTTTATTTAACACACAAATTATAACTGACTACAAAATGATTTTCTTAAAATAACCTAACCTATGTCCCAGTTCGCGTAGCGGATGTTCCCACGGCGGTGTCGTCTTGCTCCTGCTACGTGATAAGATATTGGTTTTGTGCAGGTATCTTTTGACTGCAGACGCGTCGTCAGCGAATAAATTATTTGTGGGAAAATATGAAACATTTCCACGGCAGTTGCAATTTTATCATTTTGCAATTTAATTCCCCTTAACTTATATATATAGAGCTTTTGCTCTGATTATTTGTTATATTAGTGCTGGCAGGTGTTCAAATCTTCGATGCTACTTATATATACATAAATAAATAATACAATTAAATACATACAGTTTAACTAAGATGTAATTATAATTTACTTGTTTTTATTTCACAGATTTAAACCGTGATAGATGTGACAGTCTGCCTCATTCAAAAATTCGAACTAGCTCAGAAATTTCTTTCATGAAATCAGATATTTTTGTGTTTCCTTCAGTGAAAGGAACGTCGTCTTTAAGTACCATGTCAAATAAAAAATACAGCAACGATTGCCATAGTTCTCCTGTAAACAATGACGAACTTTATTCAACTATAAGCTGTTCTGAAAACGATGGGTTAGCAATAAATACAAATGAAACTGACACTACTAAAGATGTTGCACCCACAGACGCCACTCTTTTGTTTCCCACACGTACCCCTGGAGAAGTTATTCCCGAAGAAAATAATGAATTCTGGTATGCCAAAAACAACAAACAAAAAATTGTAAATTCTTTGATGATGGATACAATAAACATCCATAATGAAGGCCTTGCAGATTCGAGTTTTGATTGTTCATTAAAAACAGATTCAAATAATCTTTGTATCAAAAACAGAAGTCAGTATATTGACATGGAGAGCGCATTAATAGAGAATATGGGCAAAGATAATGCATCAACAAGCCAATATAAGAAAACGTTAAACGATGCCAACTGCGTCTCATATTCAATTAGCCGAAAATCAAGTTTTAAAGATGAAGAAGACGGCTATGTGCGTATGTCGCCCCAATCTTTAAATGATGTTAAAAATAAGAAATCGATAGAAAACAGGCTTTTCAAATCAGTTACAACACCTTGCAATGAGCCCAAAGCTACATTAGATATGAATTTTTCAGAGCTTACATTAAAAACACTAAGCTTAAGAATGTTTGCAGACGAAGACAGATTGCAGTAAGTATGAATCAAAGTTTAATTTAAATTTAAACATAAATATTATTATTCTCAGCGTGTTTGGTCTTCACTTATTTTAAATTGTGGCTTTGTAGAAGTTCTGCAGTTTAATTTTATTGACACCAACACATTTTAGTTTTGAAAATATGAATAGTTATCATTTATTTCTCCAGTTTTTGACTATATTTAATACAATTTTATTGTAGGGTGGAAAAAATTCGAACATATGTGATACTTTAAATAAATATCATGAAAGACATAATTTTTACCATACAAAAAGTCAGGGTCTTAGCTTTTCTAATACAAGCAAAGTCTGCTGAGTTGTCCCTTGCACACGGGGCCAACCATTCTACGTAAGACTTTCCTCTCGAACGATTTAAAGAACCTTGACAGACTATGGTAGGTTCTGTTTGATTTTGACAGCCGCCCGCGTATTTCTTTATCCCTAATATTATCGGCTGCTACTTTTGACCCAAGGTAGTTAAAGGACGACTGCACTACTTCAAATTCATGCTCCGCTTCCCTGATAGTTGGACCAATACTTCTGGCAGACGTAGCCACCATGTACTTGGTCTTCCCTTAAGTAATATGCAGCCCCATGTTTCGTGCCGCCTGCTCGATCTGGGTAAAGGAGTCATGTACAGCTAGTTTGCTTCTTCCGATGATGTCGATGTCATCTGTGTTAGCCAATATCCGGCTGAACTTGGTGACGATAGTTCTTTTGAATTTAATGTTTTAATACAAACTCTATATACTACGTTGTAGTTCAGGCAAACTAGGCCTGAAAGTAATAAATTAACCAAACAATTCAAAGGAATGTGTAGGGATGGGTCCCATCTGCCCGCAATAAAAAATCCTCGTTAATCCGGGTGCCGCGCAAGGTGGGAGGGTGGTTTAAAAGGACCTTCCCACAGTTGCCCCCGCATATCACGAAAACGGTTCGTCGTAAAAAAAGAACTGTAGGAAAAACGAAGCTGATAAAATTTCCTACGTTTTACTATGGCACTTTATTTGAAAACAATGCAAAACATACTCAGTTAGAATATCTACAAAACGAGATATAACCATCTTAAGTGAAAAATTTGTTTTCCAAAACGCGACCCTTCAATCCGCTCCAGAAGGCGTAGTAATTTTTTTAAGTTATTTGTCATATACGGATCGGGTAGCTAAAATTAATACCTATTTAACACTGCAAGAACCATTCACCTACGACCACCACCACATAACTAGAATTGGAAAACAAATTTTTCACTGAAGGCTTAAGATGATTATATCTCGTTTTGTAGATATTCTGAGTATGTTTTGCATTATCCTATAGGTATTGAGTTTGGCTACTTGATCATACATCTCTTGGTTGAAAATTGGTCCAACTCTTACATAATGTAGTTTGGTGGTGGGTGCCCGAAAACAGATTATTATGATCTTATTCGACGCGGAATTGAATGCTTTACAACTTATTCGGACCATTTTTGAAAATATTGATTGGAATTATTGCGAAATATAAGATTTGTTATTTTATGACTAAGTTTTGACATTTATCGTAACATTTCAATTCGCTGTATCTTTTGCAATGTTAAAGATAAATTAACTTTTACATATGCATATATTTTTGTAGGAAATTAGATTCGCTACAACTTATCGCTTAACAACTTTGTGATTAAAAAAATTGGTAAGGAGTTAGAACAACAAGTTTGGCAAAATATTTGTTGCCATAGTTAATTGTAGGAAATTTTATCGGCTTCATTTTTCCTTCAGAGCTTTTTTTTCTACGACGAAACGTTTTCGAACCTTGGGAAGGTGCATTTAAACCACCCCCTACCCCGCGCGACAACCGGATTTACGGGGATTTTTTATTGCGGGTAGAGGGGACCCATCCCTACACATTCCTGCAAAAATTGGAACTACATGGATTTTTATTGTAAATAAATTATTTTGCCTGGACTATTGTAAGAAGAATAAAATTTAAAAACAACTAAGTAGAAGACTCAGCACTAATTTTGGACTTTGTTAAATTATTGCTTCATAATAGCTTTTAACGGTTTTTAATTCCATAAACAAAATTGGCGTTTCTTTCCAGTAACTCACTTGGACTCTTCAGTTGACAGCGAGTGCCTTTGTCAAGACGCAACTTTCGATTTATTCAGCTCAGAATACATAATTTTTTGACAAAACCCTAATGTGAACCATTCGCAACATGATTAAATTTGTAATTATAAAGTTGGAAACAGAGAGATTTAGTCTGGGGCCAAACTGGGTTAAATAAATTGAAGGTTTTAATACAAATTCTATATACTACGTTGTAAGAAATAAAAAAAACAGTTAAATAGAAGACTCAGCAATCATTTTAGACTTTGTTGAATTATTTATTCATTTATTATGGTCATAGTCGCGTCAATTTATTTGGGATGCCGCATTCTCTTATGGCCTTACTGGGCGAACGCAATGCAAAAACGGAGCTGGAATACGGAGCTGGATCTGTATTAGCCGTCAAACGAGGACGTACGTCCCAACTTGCAAGTGCCCACATTGATGCTGTGCAGTTTTTTGACATTAGTCAAATATCAGCCCATTTATTATAATACCTTGTTTACATCGTTTCTTTGTTTCTTGTTTTTTTGGCACAAAAACAAATTGAATGACAAATAAAAAAAAAATTAGGGTAGGTTTTAAAGTTCTGACGATGTCAAACATTTTCCTTTTCAAACGAGAAACATCAAAGCTCAACCCTTAAAATATTAAAACTTTCATTCTTCCATTTGTTACTCCTTCTCTCTATTGATATACACCTTTTACCATTTTTCTAAAAATAAGAATAAAAAAACAACCGAAAATAGTAATCATATAAACGTACCTTATCAAAGATCTTTCAAAAAGAACGCATCACTGTTGTGTTCCATTTGTTTCTTTGTGAAATGTCAAAAAACTGCACGTCTTTAATAAAAGTTAACCAACCTTTCCGTCTCCGTATTGCAGCTCCGTCTGCAGCTGCGTCCCATTGTATTCGCAACATTGTATATTGTGTATATTCAACATTTTTGAAATCTGTTTCAGCTCCAGCTCCGTCTTCCGTTCCAGCTCATTGTGTTCAGCCAGTTATACAGTTCTACCCTGCGATGATATCGTAGGTGGCTTTAAAGTCTATAAAAAAATGGTATGTTGGAATATTGTGGTCAATTGTTGTTTTACCGGGTATGAAACCACATTAAAATTTTCCGCTTATGGTTTTAGCGTATGAGGCTATCTGTTCTTGCAGGATAGAGGAGAATATCTTATACAATATACTCCACAATGTTTTACCCTTATAATTGCTGCACTTTGTGGTATCTTGGGTCTTATGTATGGGATATATGATGCCCTTTCACCTTTTTCAGCCGATTAATCGCCTTTTGTATCTCCTCAATGCTAGGTGGCTGCAGCATGAGGTCTTTCACTTCAATTGTTGCAGTCTCCTGCTCACCCGTGAGCTGAACGTTCAACAATGTCCTTAGGGTCGGTGATCAGATTTCCATCCCAATCTTATAGTATGTGCAGACACCGCCCACAGCATGATATTGTATTGGTTTCCAAGTCTCGTCCATTCGCCAAAGAACTGAAGATTTCTGTCTCGCAGGTATTTTGCAATGACGTTTGATAAACGATAGCTGGGTAGTGACATGACCTTAGAAATATAGGCAAAGTGGAAACCCAAGGTGTAAGTATGTAGAGGTGGTAGACCAATTTCCAGGTAGAGCATGTAACTCGGGGTATTATGTGGGAGTCTGAAAATTGTTTTAATAAAAAACCTTAAAAGTTTCTCGACTTCTTCATAATCATAAATTCCCCAGACTTGACAAACGTAGCACATTATGGATCTTGCCACCGCTTCGAACATTTTGTATTTAGCGCTTGGAGCTATATTGACTTTCCCTAGGACCCCTCGCCAGCTGGTGTTAATTGCACGTTTGGATTCTATTAATATTCCTTGCAGGTATTTTTTAATTGAAATTTGTGGTGTGATAAGGAAACCAAGGTATTTGTCTTCGTTGACTTTTTCACGTTCTTCGCCTAACCATGTCCATCTCGCGTTTCTTGCGTAACGCCCATGTCCGTTCCTGAAGACCATTATTTTGGATTTGCTGGTATTAACTTGCGGATTCCATTGAGAACAATATTATTCCAGCATGTTTATCATCATTTGCATCATGTTTGGCGTTTCTGCAAGAATGACGATGTTGTCTGCATACATCAAAAGTTTTACTATGAGCCCACCAAATGATATTCCTCCTGGCAAAAAGTTTACTATGTCGTCAAGGAAGATAGAGAAGAGTAAAGGACTTAGAAGACATTCTTGTTTGACTCCTGTTTTTGGTTCAAACCAATCTGACAACCTGTTTCCGTCCCATACTAATGTGCAGTTTTACTGTTAAAGGGTTTGCAGTACGTTCAATACTTTCGTTGACACTCCTATGTTACTTAATTTGTTTATTAATGCCTTTCTGTCAACCGAATCAAAC
This sequence comes from Platycheirus rosarum, assembly GCA_963971375.1. Lineage (NCBI taxonomy): Eukaryota > Metazoa > Arthropoda > Insecta > Diptera > Syrphidae > Platycheirus > Platycheirus rosarum. Next base: position 156,093,790 of record OZ020507.1, read on the forward strand.
GCTGCTCTAAATTCTACGAAAAACGCATAAAGTTTCTTTCCTTTTTCTAGATAGTCCTTGGCAATACTTGTGAGGCAAAATATATTGTCCACAGTAGAGTACCCTATCCGAAACCCAGCTTGGAACTCGCATAATATATCGTTTTCCTCGATTTTTGGCCATGATTTCATTTTTCATTTTCAGCACGTGTCTTCTCCTTTCGCGTGCCGCTGTCGGGTAATCTCTGTGCATTGAAATCCCTCTGCCACGAAGTTGATTTGCAGATTGCAATACCCGAGAGACATCTTCTTTGTTTTGAAGTTCTAACGACGTTCTCTACATTTGCTATTGTGGATCTGATGGGTCTGGCTGCGGTTATACCTGTCGTATCTTGGGTCTGTAAGAAATTGGGAAAGAGATTTTTCTCTTTCGTAAGCGACAACTCCGTTCTCTGTGGGAATGTGGAAGATGATATTCTTCTCATTGGCCTTGTTTGAAGATTTAGTTTTGATAAAGAGGCGTTTTAAAAATTGTTTTACAGATTTTTTATCGCGTTTTTCAAATATTTTTTCCGGAGCTAATAGGTAACACTTTTATCCTAGTTGTACTCACTCTACCTACCTCATATCGTTGTTTACACCACGCTGCACATACTATAGCAATTTGTGGGAATCTGACTTAAATCCATCCAATACAACCTGTATTGAACGGTCCAAAAGATAGCTTTTAATCAAACAAATTAGAATATCATCGATCCCAAAAGCAGGCATTTTCGATAAGACAGCTTCGTGCCAATCTCTATCCTGGAAAATATCAAGCGGCAGAATTTTACTTTCGCCAAAGCGAAGTACAAATTTGTTCCACTATTCGGTGAGATATGCAATCAGAACAACAGTGGAACAATTGATGTGAAAGCCATACCGTCTATCATGCAGAAGCTTTCGGTATTCGAAATAATTCTTAAGCTCACGATTAATGAGCTTTTTCATCAACTTGCTCGTAGCCCCTACACTAATTTGGAACAGTTTAACCACTAAGCATTTAAATCAATGTTAATCTACCCCTTCTGTCCCTCCCTTCCTAACCGTCCAATGCCAGCGCAGTCCGTTTTAATACTATAAGGTTAACACACATATCACTTGAGCGCGCGCATGCCACATGCTATAAAAAGAAAATCGTGCAATTTGTAACTTAAATACATCACATCAAAAAGAAAAAAAGTATCTGCACAAAAATTAGTTTACCGAATATTTTAAAATAAATCATTTAAACATTTGCGCTCAGCCGTGGGCAGGATAGGGGGATCACCATGAAGCATACTAGAGTATAAACGCACCGTAACTATATCGACCGGTGGAAGTGACTCTATAGCCTTCTCGTCGCGGCCGCTGAAAACAAACATGTAGTACTTTTAATAAAAGCTAGGTTTATTATGGAGGTTCTAGTCGTCAAGGGTTGGCGGGATGCTGGTAATCTCTCCTGTAAAACAAACTTACTCAGAGCCCAACAGCAAGTTTGGAAATAATTAGTTACTACAACGGCTAAACGATTTAAAATTTTTCTCATGGAACGTAAGATCGCTTTACAGATCTCGAGATGCACATCAGCAAGCTGATGTCCTGACCACATATTAAGCTGACATTATATCACTTCAAAAAATTAGATGGCCAGGAAATGCTGTTTTGCAGAAAAAGAATATGACATATGTTACAGCACTCATTCGAAACACCATGTGCTCGGGGTAGGCTTCCTAGTCAGCCAAAAAATGAAATCTACCATCATCGACTTTAATGCAGTAAACGAAAGGCATGCGAGGCAAATTTAATAACATCAGGTTCATAAACGTTCCCGGACCTATTGAGGAGTTCGAAGAAGACGAAAAAGATTCCTACTAAGAACTTGTAGAAAAGAACCTCAATATCTCCCCAAATTATGACGTTAAAATCATCCTTGCTGATTTCAACGACAAAGTAGATTAGCTGGTATGCAAGTAGTACATAGGCTCCGATAATTTTTATGAGAACATTGATGACAACAGACTTCGAGTCATAAAAATGGCAGCATCAACGAAACTGGTAATTGCGGGTACCAGTCTTCTAAGCCGCCAGTATATCACCTGATGAAGTCACTCGTAACCAAATTGACCACGTGTTGATAGATCGTCGCAACTACGCGAACCTGATGACGATACGAACGTATCGGATCACTATCTTGTTGGTATGGTGATACGAGGCCGGATTGCTCTGCGAAGAAGTATTACATCCACCGCTCAGTCTTAAATCAACACCCTGCGATGAAAATAAAAGTTATACTTACAGTCACGCGCTAATGTTCGATCTAAAAAAGCTTAATGCGGGGATTGTAAGTTCTGAGGATAGATTGCCGGGCGTGGATAAAGAATATGATCTCAACGCTCTTGAAAGCCAATGCTTATATTGTGAAAATTGTAAACAAAAGCTTGAAAGTATAATAAATAAATCACTAAAACTAAATAAACTACAACGATATGTTTCTGACGGATTATTAGAACTTGCGTGCCTTCTGTTGACCTCGCTCTCTATTTCTTTCCATTTCACAGACAATGTTTTTTTTCAGGTATGCCTGTATTGTTTATGAAGTATTTGCTCTATTTACTGAGGTCTTTATAATCATCTTTGCTTGCTAGAATGCTATGAAACGTTACGTTCAGAAACTAGTTTGCATTCATTATCAAACCAGTCACTTCTATCTCTGCAGCATTAGATGTAAGCAGTGCAAGTGATTTTTTTCTTTAGATGTGACCATTCTTTATCCACGCCCGGCAATCTATCCTCAGAACTTACAATCCCCGCATTAAGCTTAGCTTAAGGCTATAGAGTCACTTCCACCGGTCGATATAGTTACGGTGCGTTTATACTCTAGTATGTTTCATGGTGATCCCCCTATCCTGCCCACGGCTGAGCGCAAATGTTTAAATGATTTATTTTAAAATATTCGGTAAACTAATTTTTGTGCAGATACTTTTTTCTTTTTGATGTGATGTATTTAAGTTACAAATTGCACGATTTTCTTTTTATAGCATGTGGCATGCGCGCGCTCAAGTGATATGTGTGTTAACCTTATAGTATTAAAACGGACTGCGCTGGCATTGGACGGTTAGGAAGGGAGGGACAAAAGGGGTCGATTAACATTGATTTAAATGCTATTCCAAATTAGTGTAGGGGCTACGAGCAAGTTGATGAAAAAGCTCATTAATCGTGAGCTTAAGAATTATTTCGAATACCGAAAGCTTCTGCATGATAGACGGTATGGCTTTCACATCAATTGTGCCACTGTTGTTCTGATTGCATATCTCACCGAATAGTGGAACAAATTTGTACATCGCTTTGGCGAAAGTAAAATTCTGCCGCTTGATATTTTCCAGGATAGAGATTGGCACGAAGCTGTCTTATCGAAAATGCCTGCTTTTGGGATCGATGATATTCTAATTTGTTTGATTAAAAGCTATCTTTTGGACCGTTCAATACAGGTTGTATTGGATGGATTTAAGTCAGATTCCCACAAATTGCTATAGTATGTGCAGCGTGGTGTATACAACGATATGAGGTAATGAGAGTGAGTACAACTAGGATAGAAGTGTTACCTATTAGCTCCGGAAAAATATTTGAAAAACGCGATAAAAAATCTGTAAAACAATTTTTAAAACGCCTCTTTATCAAAACTAAATCTTCAAAGGTGCGCCAAAAAAACTCAAAATCATTAAGATATTACAACAAATTTGGCGACAAAAATAATGAAAAGAACACCGCCAAACAAAGGAACTGCCATTTTCACAAACACAAACGCTTAAGGAGAATTAGAAAACGTTTCTCCCGAATACCCTCCTCGAAAGCATATGACTGAAGAATGGAGACGCGCTGCATAGTACTCGAACGTCAAGTAGAATGGCTGTCAAACAAGGCCAATGAGAAGAATATCATCTTCCACGTTCCCACAGAGAACGAAGTTGTCGCTTACGAAAAAGAAAAATCTCTTTGCCTTAATTTCTTGCAGACCCAAAACACGACAGGTATAACCGCAGCCAGACCCATCAGATCCACAATAGCAAATGTAGAGAACGTCGTCGTAGAACTTCAAAACAAAGAAGATGTCTCTCGGGTATTGCAATCTGCAAATCAACTTCGTGGCAGGAGGATTTCGATGCACAGAGATTACCCGACAGCGGCACGCGAAAGGAGAAGACACGTGCTGAAAATGAAAAATGAAATCATGGCCAAAAATCGAGGAAAACGATATATTATGCGAGTTCCAAGCTGGGTTTCGGAAAGGGTACTCTACTGTGGACAATACCTTTTGCCTCACAAGTATTGCCAAGGACTATCTAGAAAAAGGAAAGAAACTTTATGCGTTTTTCGTAGACTTCAGAGAAGCGTTTGATTCGGTTGACAGAAAGGCATTAATATACAAATTAAGTAACATAGGAGTGTCAACGAAAGTATTGAACGTACTGCAAAACCTTTACCAGTAAAACCGCACATTAGTATGGGACGGAAACAGGTTGTCAGATTGGTTTGAACCAAAAACAGGAGTCAAACAAGAATGTCTTCTAAGTCCTTTACTCTTCTCTATCTTCCTTGACGACATAGTACACTTTTTGCCAGGAGGAATATCATTTGGTGGGCTCATAGTAAAACTTTTGATGTATGCAGACAACATCGTCATTCTTGCAGAAACGCCAAACATGATGCAAATGATGATAAACATGCTGGAATAATATTGTTCTCAATGGAATCCGCAAGTTAATACCAGCAAATCCAAAATAATGGTCTTCAGGAACGGACATGGGCGTTACGCAAGAAACGCGAGATGGACATGGTAAGGCGAAGAACGTGAAAAAGTCAACGAATACAAATACCTTGGTTTCCTTATCACACCACAAATTTCAATTAAAAAATACCTGCAAGGAAAATTAATAGAATCCAAACGTGCAATTAACACCAGCTGGCGAGGGGTCCTAGGGAAAGTCAATATAGCTCCAAGCGCTAAATACAAAATATTCGAAGCAGTGGCAAGATCCATAATGTGCTACGTTTGTCAAGTCTGGGGAATTTATGATTATGAAGAAGTCGAGAAACTTTTAAGGCTTTTTATTAAAACAATTTTCAGACTCCCACATAATACCCCGAGTTACATGCTCTACCTGGAAATTGGTCTACCACCTCTACATACTTACACCTTGGGTTTCCACTTTGCCTATATTTCTAAGGTCATGTCACGACCCAGCTATCGTTTACCAAACGTCATTGCAAAATACCTGCGAGACAGAAATCTTCAGTTCTTTGGCGAATGGACGAGACATGGAAACCAATACAATATCATGCTGTGGGCGGGTGGTACAGTGTTAAATAATAGGACACACGACATAATAACAAAAATAGAAGAAAACTCCCTGAGAACATTTAACATGCAATGCGAACAGAGCGAAACAGGAAGAAGTTATAAAACGCTAAACCACGAACTCAGAGAGGTGAACTACTTCAACGACAGACATAGCTTGAATATGATCTCAACGCTCTTGAAAGCCAATGCTTATATTGTGAAAATTGTAAACAAAAGCTTGAAAGTATAATAAATAAATCACTAAAACTAAATAAACTACAACGATATGTTTCTGACGGATTAGTAGAACTTGCGTGCCTTCTGTTGACCTCGCTCTCTATTTCTTTCCATTTCACAGACAATGTTTTTTTTCAGGTATGCCTGTATTGTTTATGAAGTATTTTCTCTATTTACTGAGGTCTTTATAATCATCTTTGCTTGCTAGAATGCTATGAAACGTTACGTTCAGAAACTAGTTTGCATTCATTATCAAACCAGTCACTCCTATCTCTGCGGCATTAGATGTATACAGTGCAAATGATTTTTTTCTTTAGATGTGACCATTCTTTATCCACGCCCGGCAATCTATCCTCAGATTAAGCTTTTTTAGATCGAACATTAGCGCGTGACTGTAAGTATAACTTTTATTTTCATCGCGGGGTGTTGATTTAAGACTGAGCGGTGGATGTAATACTTCTTCGCAGAGCAACCCGGCCTCGTATCACCATACCAACAAGATAGTGATCCGATACGTTCGTATCGTCATCAGGTTCGCGTAGTTGCGACGATCTATCAACACGTAGTCATTTTGGTTACGAGTGACTTCATCAGGTGATATACTGGCGGCTTAGAAGACTGGTACCCGCAATTACCAGTTTCGTTGATGCTGCCATTTTTATGACTCGAAGTCCGTTGTCATCAATGTTCTCATAAAAATTATCGGAGCCTATGTACTACTTGCATACCAGCTAATCTACTTTGTCGTTGAAATCAGCAAGGATGATTTTAACGTCATAATTTGGGGAGATATTGAGGTTCTTTTCTACAAGTTCTTAGTAGGAATCTTTTTCGTCTTCTTCGAACTCCTCAATAGGTGCGGGAACGTTTATGAACCTGATGTTATTAAATTTGCCTCGCATGCCTTTTGTTTACTGCATTAAAGTCGATGATGGTAGACTTCATTTTTTGGCCAACTAGGAAGCCTACCCCGAGCACATGGTGTTTCGAATGAGTGCTGTAACATATGTCATATTCTTTTTCTGCAAAACAGCATCTAATTTTTTGAAGTGATATAATGTCAGCTTATTATGTGGTCAGGACATCAGCTTGCTGATGTGCATCTCGAGATCTGTAAAGCGATCTTACGTTCCATGAGAAAAATTTTAAATCGTTTAGCCGTTGTAGTAACTAATTATTTCCAAACTTGCTGTTGGGCTCTGAGTAAGTTTGTTTTACAGGAGAGATTACCAGCATCCCGCCAATTTTTGACGACTAGAACCTCCATAATAAACCTAGCTTTTATTAAAAGTACTACATGTTTGTTTTCAGCGGCCGCGACGAGAAGGCTATATAGTCACTTCCGCCGGTCGATATAGTTACGGTGCGTTTATACTCTAGTATGCTTCATGGTGATCCCCCTATCCTGCCCACGGCTGAGCGCAAATGTTTAAATGATTTATTTTAAAATATTCGGTAAACTAATTTCTGTGCAGAGACTTTTTTCTTTTTGATGTGATGTATTTAAGATACAAATTGCACGATTTTCTTTTTATAGCATGTGGCATGCGCGCGCTCAAGTGATGTGTGTGTTGACCTTAAGTATTAAAACGGACTGCGCTAGCATTGGACGGTTAGGAAGGGAGGGACAGAAGGAGTCGATTAACATTGATTTAAATGCTAAGTGGTTAAACTATTCCAAATTAGTGTAGGGGCTACGAGCAAGATGATGAAAAAGCTCATTAATCGTGAGCTTAAGAATTATTTCGAATACCGAAAGCTTCTGCATGATAGACGGTATGGCTTTCACATCAATTGTTCCACTGTTGTTCTGATTGGATATCTCACCGAATAATAACGAACAAATTTGTACATCGCTTTGGCGAAAGTAAAATTCTGCCGCTTGATATTTTCCAGGATAGAGATTGGCACGAAGCTGTCTTATCGAAAATGCGTTCTTTTGGGATCGATTAATTTCTAATTTGTTTGATTAAAAGCTATCTTTTGGACCGTTCAATACAGGTTGTATTGGATGGATTTAAGTCAGATTCCCACAAATTGCTAGTTAGCCCCATTGCTACGTCCTGTCTCCAAATCTTTTCCTCATGATTATAAATGATCTTTTGTCTATAATTTATAATCTTCTAAACTGTGTTGCTGGCAATTCTATCCTCAGCTTTTCATATTCGGTTGGTGATACAAGTACTTCGGCTCCGAACGGACAATCCCAGCGTACCGCACGTCAAGCTCATTAAACTCCTATTTACCCAGCGGTGTTAATTAGGGTAAAAGGAATCGTGTTGAGTTAAAGCTAAATATATCCCCAATGCCATTGTCCATGAATGGCACTTGCATCGAAGAAACCGAAACATTTTCAGTACTCGGTATGTATGCCAACAACGACCTGCATTGGAACGAGGATATGTTTGAGATCGCTAAAAATGCTGCTAGGTGCTTTTGTCCGGGAGGCGGCCGTAGCAACATCTACTTCATCGAGTCAATGCAAAATGTTGCCATAAATAAATGGAAAAAATTCATAAAAGTACCAAATCGATCGGACAGACATTTGGCATTAAAATTGCCACTTATGGTTTGATGTTGGCCAACCTCATCGGATCAACAAACAAATCGGGTATCAAATGAAAGCTTAGACTATCTACATTAAGAATTATGTATCCCTACGCTTTTTTTCCATATTAATTTGTCTAAAAAAAAATGTTGATATTGACTTAAGAAAATTTGAAGAAATGTACATTAATTTTTTTCTGTTTTTTTAAAGTGGTCGGACACATGTTCGGCCCATGTTAACTTTGTCCGATTAGCTGATTCTTAAGGTAGATGGTCTAAGATTAAACCAAAACACAAATGCCGCCTTCATTTTTCATTGCTCTTTTGCTTTCATTAAGAGCGCCTGGTTATATTTTGTATTAGATTCTATACCTTTGCTCCTTTTACTACTACTGCTGTATGTTGCACCTTTTCCGTGGCTGACACGGCCATCCAAGTTTGTCGTATGAGTGCTTAGATTATTTATGTTTTTCTTCTTTGCGCACATTATTCGCTGATTTGTAGTGAAATTAGCGAATCTTAGATAGATGATTGATTTAAATGCAGCCGAAGATGATTTTCTTTGCGTTTTCTTCACATAGCATTTCTCAATATCGTTGTTGGAAACATCGACTGCAAGTGCTTTGGAGAAAATTGGCTGTGTCGTCCTCATGCAATTTGTATCGTCAACATTTGGTACACACATAATCTCAATATCATTACTAAGCAGGTGTTGATGTTGACAGTTTGACCTACTTTCCAGCACTGTCGATTTCAGGTCTACATTTTCAGATCTTAGTAAATTAAGTTAAATCAAGAATGGAAAATTTATTTGTTTTTTTACCCTCAGCTACGACATTTGTCTACATCAGACCAGACTCAACAGTCCTTTCGGAAAAGGTCTCTATAAACGGTTTTTTTTTAAATTTAAACTGTATTTTAAAAAGCCACCGAGCACCGACCCATGAAGCTTTCGAGACCATGGGATTTAATATCTCGAATCATTATGATATAAAGGCTTCAGAGTATTATCTTTGGCCAGCCGGCAATCTTAAAAGTTGCACTGCACTCCGATTTATTTCCTTTTTTTTTAATATTGTTTGTATTTCAATTGAAAACTGCACAAATTGCCATTTTTTCTACGTAAAACAAAAACTTATTGACTAAACTAAACCAAAAACATTTTACAAAACCGAATGAAAGCACGAATGAAACTAAAATGTTGTATTGTTTTGACAGCTGATACAAAATGCGATCACTACAGATGACGTAGATGCACAGAAAAATTATATTTTTTGTATGTAATTTGCCATTTATTTATGGCTATATTTTCCATTGATTCGATGAGGTAGGTGTTCCTAAGGCCGCTTTCCCTACTATTAGGTTTTCTGTATCGATGGAAGAAGTGTTTTCCTTCTTATCGGACTATCGGAAGTATAACTTCCACCCATGCGCAGGTCCAGGTGCTTCTCAAGCACAATCTCTTGATTGTCGTGGGTTGCTATTACTAGAACCTTCATTTACAAATACATTCACTATGAATTATTTAATTTGCTTAGATATAATTGATCGCGGTTGCAACACAAATATAAACTGCAATGATTGTAAAAACTTTTCAACCTCAACCAGCCAGCTCAACCCTAGCTATTTGCCTCCAGTTTCGCACGTGGAGTCGGTTGAGGTCCTCTTCCACTTGTGTGCTCCACCTTACTCTTTCTCTACTGCGCCGTCCCTCTGGGGTGGATTTGGAGATTTTCCGGGCCAGAGCATTGATGTCCATCCGCCCTATATGGTCCAGCCATCTGAGACGTTGAATTTTCACTCTTTTGGCTAGGTCTGTATCGCTGTACAGCCGGTACAGTTCTTCATTGTTTCTTCAATCACCCGGAGAATCTTTCTCTCGAAGCAGCCCAAAGCGTCCGCTTTTGACAATGTTCATGCGTCTTCACCATACAGCAGGACTTTGATGATGAGGGTTTTATAAGGGGACAATTAAGTTGCCCCAGAGAGGGCTTTGCTACTCAATTGAGTTATTCAATGATTTAAGCGCTGGTGTGGTTGTCTGAGTTAATAGCGGAGCCCAGGTAGACAAAGACCTTAACTACCTCCAAGTTAAAGATGTCTACGGTGATTTTTTGTCCAAGACGTCGATGTTGGGCGTCTCTTCTTTATGTTAGCATATACTTGGTTTTGCCAAACTCGTCCACCTGTGCCAAAAGAGTAAAAATTCAACGTCTCAGATGGCTGGGTCAAATAGAGCGGATGGACATCAATGCTCCGGCCCGGAAAATCTTCGAATCCACCCCAGAGGCACGGCGCAGTAGAGGGAGACCGAGACTCAGGTGACTCCACGTGCGAATCTAGAGGCAGCTAGCTAGAGACCGAGCTGGCTGGAGAAGCTAGTTGATTGAGGCCCAGGTCCACCCCGGACTGTAGCGCCACCAATGGTAAGGTAAGGTTTAACGAGCTGCAGCCTAATCGGTTTGAGCGATTATCTTCAAATTTGGTGTGTGTGATTCTTTTACCATTCCCCAGATGGGAAATTGAAATTTTATTTTAAGGCCTAAAAATAACGGTACCTGCCATATGACCTTTTAGGAAAAGCTTATTTTTCTGGAAAACGGCTCCAACGATTTTGATGAAAATTTTTGAGAATTTTTTTTGTTGGTATTGGTATTTGATCAGAAACAAATTTACCGGATAAGTCTATTAACGGTACCTTTCATGTAACGGTTTTTTTTTAAATTTTTGGCTCTCGGTAACGACTCTTTGGATTTCTGTCATATTTCATAATTGAGAAGATCTAGGTAGCCATAGTAATTCTGCATATCAAAATTTTTAATAACTTTTTTTTCTAATAAAAATTAATTTAAAAAAATTTTTTTTTTTGAAAAATCAATATTTTTAAGACTAATAAAAAAATTTTAAATTTTATAATCACGTATATTAATAAACTCTAAAATACTGCATACCAAAATTTCAAAAAAAAAAAAATTCCAAAACAGGATTTTATCAAAATCCTTCCTACAATTTTTGAAATACTTTTTTTGTAAGTTCGTTAACATACGAGACGTGAGATGGCGTACTCCATTTTTACTAAAAACCGTTAAGTGTTGTGGTTTTGACACTGTTTTTAAGTTCAGATAGTGTTATTTTGCTACGTTAATGTTACTTATATTTAAAATTTTATTCGACGTTGTGACCGCACAAAATGCGGTGCAATTTGTAGTTTATTTCTTTCAGAGAAGCCGGTTTTCTTTTCTCCTCTTCTGTTTGTAAGGCGCACGGGCCGTTTTGGTCCTTCTCTCCAGCGCCGCCTTGCATGCTTCTTTTTTTTAGCTGTATGTGCATGCAGACAGGTGGGCAAAATCGCATCGTCACCTCCCTGCGGTGCCCGCTGGATAGCCGAAAGGTGAACTAACGATAAGCGTTGGATCCATCGGATCCATTCGTTGTAGATACCTGAGTTCTCTTCTCAGGAACTAGGACCAGGAGGAAAGATACGCTCTGAACATCCAACCACCAACACGATCTACACGTCATGCACAGGCCTCACAAGCCGGTCATGAAAGGGAAAAATTATTGTGATGAAAAATGCAAGATATGCCTCGGATGACCAAACCAACAATGTTGACTAAGGCAAAAAGTCTTGAGCTTTCGCGAAGTCAGCGAGAGAGTGACAACGATCCGCATTAAGGCCAAATTCCACACCTGAGCCTCATAAGCGCCCCTACAGAGGAGAAAGACGACGCTACCAAAGAAAGTTTCTACAAGCTCCTCGCAAAAATTTATGAGCAATGCCTTAAAAATGACATTAAAATCCTCTTAGGAGACTTTAATGCCAAAATTGGGAGGGAAAACATCTGTGGTATGACGATCGGAAAACACAGCCTGCACGACACCACTTCCGATAACGGACTCAGGCTCATCGATTTTGCAGCGGGAAAAAACATGGTGCTGAGTAGCACGCGATTCCCACGTCCCGACTTCCACAAAGGCACATGGCGATCCCCAGATGGTCTAACCTGCAACCAAATTGACCATGTTGCGATTGACGGAAGGCACTCCTCCAGCATTTTGAATGTCCGTACATTCCGAAGAGCAAACATCGATTCGGACCACTACCTAGTTGGTGCAAAGCTTAGAGTACGGATCTCAATGGAAGCTCTCAGGCGAACACCAACTACGCCGAGGAAATTCAATGTTGGAAAACTTCAATCGGAAGAGACCGCCGCTGCCTATGCAGACCGCGTATCCCTTGAGCTTGCGAGAAATCCTTCGACTGATGATATGAACCCGGAAGACCAATGGCAGCTATGTCAACAAGCCATAAGCAATGCTGCGTCAGAGGTATTAGGTTTCTCACAGCCTCCCCCTAGAAACCCTTGGTTCGACTCCGAATGTGCTCAGGCAAACAAAGCTTAAACGGAGGCATACAAGTCGTGGCTCCAGAGAGATAAGAGAGCCACCAGAAATCTCTATGTTGAGCGGAGGAAGGATGAGAAACGCATACTCAGGAGGAAGAAAAAAGAACACCAGCAACGCGAAGTCGAGGAGATGCAGAGATGTTTTTGCAGAAAAGAGGTGCGAAACTTCTACAGAAGAGTGAAACAGTTTACATCAGGTTTCACAAGTCGCCCTGGGCCCTGCAAAAATCAGGATGGAAACAGCATTGTGGAAACGCAGGCGATGTTAGCCATCTGGAGAGACTACTTTAACAAGTTGTTAAATGGCGATGACAGCCAAGATCCCGTCCAAGATCAACTTGTACCAGTTAATCTAGAGGACGACCACGAACTGCACCCGCCCAACCAAAATGAGATCAAAGTAGCCATCACCAGGCTAAAGATGAACAAAGCATCTGGATACGATGGTCTTCAAGCGGAACTTTTTAAGCACGCTGGAGATGACCTTGTAAGGAGCATACACCAACTCATCTGCAAAATATGGTCGGAGGAAAGTATGCCCGATGAGTGGAACCTCAGTACCATCTGCCCGATCCACAAAAAAGGAAACCGCCTAACCTGCGCCAACTATAGAGGCATAAGCCTTTTGAACATCGCCTATAAGATCCTTTCCAGCGTTTTATGTGAGCATCTAAAGCCGTTTGCTGATGATCTAATAGGTCCTTATCAATGCGGCTTCAGACCTGGAAAATCTACCACCGACCAGATATTTACATTACGCCAGATCCTAGAGAAAACCTAAGAATATAACATCGACACCCACCACCTGTTCGTCGATTTTAAAGCAGCCTACGACAGTGTTAATAGAGCTGAACTGTATCGTACTATGTCTAACTTTGGAATCCCTGCTAAACTTATACGCCTTGTCAGGATGACGTTGGAGAATGCTCGCTGTTCCGTCAAAGTTGGTAGAGACTCTACTGAAACCTTCGAAACTACCAGAGGGCTTAGACAAGGAGACGCGCTGTCATGCAGCTGTTTTAACATTGTGCTTGAAAATGTAATACGGAGCACCCATGCCAGTACATCGGGCACCATTTTCAATAAATCGACACAATTACTTGGGTTTGCAGACGACATAGACGTGATAGGAAGAACAAAGTGAGCAGTAACCGGTGCTTTCACTACTATGGAGTCAGCAGCAAGCAGAATGGGGCTGAAAATAAACGAGGACAAGACGAAGTATATGCTTTCATCAACAAAAGCCCAACCCCACCACCGGCTTGGTCAAAATGTGACCATTGATATGTATAACTTCGAGGTAGTCAGTCAATTTGTCTACCTGGGTACTGCTGTAAACTCGGTCAACAACATCAGCGCTGAAATCAAACGCAGACTAACCTTTGCTAATCGCAATTGAGGAATAAAGCCCTATCGAGAAGAACCAAGGAGACACTAAATAAAACACTCATCATCCCGGTCCTGCTATATGGTGCAGAATTTTTGCGTAAACCGAGAAGACAACATTTGGCGACGAAGATACAACGACGAACTATACAAGCTGTACAGCGACATAAGCTTAGCCAGAAAAATTAGAGTCCAACGACTAAGATGGCTGGACCATGTAGAGCCAATGGACACCAACGCTCCAGCGAGTAAAGTCTTCAAAGCCAAACCACAGGGAGTCAGAAGCCAAGGTAGACCTCATCTTCGATGGAGCGACCAGGTAGAAGGACACCTCCGCCAACTTGGAGTGCGAAATTGGAGACAGCAGGCAAGGGATCGAGCCAGCTGGAGGGGCGTATTGAGCAAGGCCTAGGAGCACCACGCTCTAGTTGAGCCAACATAAGTAAGTAAGTAAATGCATGCAGACACACATCATCAAACCAAAGGTTTCGTTGTGGTGGCTGTGTAAAGCAAAGTCAATTAGCCTGAATCCGTTATCGGAGGTGGTTTCGTGCAAGCTGTTTTTGTTGTCTAAAGCAGTTGTGCCCTGTAGCTTAGTGTGTTGGAGCCTCCAAGAGTAAAAATTGTATCGAAAAGTGCATCTCATGTAGCCTTTCGGAGTCGGCGGTAAACTGTAGGTCCCTTCCATTCGTGCAGGTTAACAACACACACATAGGAATGGTTGAGAGTATATGTAAGTCACTAGGCCTTGGCTTCTTAAGGAGCTGTCCGCAAATAAATGTATGTATATATATAGTAAATATCATAGTTTTTCATTTTTCTTTTGCCCGGGCGGTTCCATTGCATTTCTTGGATGGCGGTTATATCTGACTTACAGCAGTCAGTTAAGGGACCTAACATTCCACGTACATATCTGAAATTCGTTGTCCTTATTTCGTTTGCAGAGTTCGTCATCAGTGAATCCGTCTGTATCAAAGGCTTTTGGTAGCTTCGCAACTAGTTGTTTTTGACATGGCCGCGAAGTTATCCTGACAGCACAACCCCCAGCCTGGAGGAACAGTCCCTTACTGTGACTCCAAGGACGAAGAGTCCTTATAGGCCTGGACTCCTAAAACGTCGTAGTAGCCCATATAAGGTGTTCATTAAGAAGTTCAGCCTGACTGGAACTGTAGACGCCATTGTTGATTCCATCTAGACAACTCTTCCGCTGCCGCCTGGATGCAAGAAGAAGTACCTTAGTTGTAACACTCCTCCCCCCTCTCTTGTTTGCTGCCATCAACAACCTTCCAAAGGGGTTGGAACCCAATCTCCAGTTGATGTACTAGGCACCCGATGTTCACCACGTGGAGATGAGAATAGGAGCTGATAGACAAAGATGGAATTTTTTCGCGCATCTACGTCATGTGTAGTGCTCGCATTTTGTTTAGTTTAGTTAATAAGTGTTTGTTTTACGTAGGAAAACTGTCAAAAAAAAAAGAGAAATAAATCGGTGTGCAGTGAGCTTTTAAGATTTCCCGCTGGCCAAAGATAAATTTCTGAAGCCTTTATCTCATAATCATGCGAGATATTAAATTCATTGGTCTCGAAAACTTCGTTGGTCGGTGCTTCGTGGCTTTTTAAAATATAGTTTAAATAAAAAAAAAAACGTTTATAAAGACGTCTTCCAAAAGGACTGACGAGTCTGGCCTGATGTGGACAAATGTCGTTGGTGATGGTGGTATAAAAAACAAATTAATTTTCCTTAAAAGAATTGAAAAAAGCTTAATTACATCTTTATTAGGTGCAATGATTGCAAAGAACATTTTTTAAAGGCCAATATCATAGAATAATTTGAAAAGGGCACTACACGTGACGTCACGAAAACATGCGCAATATAATACCTTGTTTTTTATTTATCAATATCAAGGTGAACGAACGTTTATGCACTCCTCAGATGGTGTACACAAAACTTTTGTCGTTGGAGAAGCAGCAATTCAAACACAAATTTCTTGCGGTAAATATCGAAACAATACTGATACTCTATACCGACACTAGGTACACCGTTTTCTTACCGTACTGATTCCGCAAATACCGCACAAATCAGTAGGTGTTCATTGAAATGTATATATTCAGTGAAATATCGGTACCGAATGTGTACCGAGGAAACCGAGAGATACGATATCGCAACGACAAGTGAGGGAACGGCCTTAAATCTACAGTCAATGTGCTGGAAAGTAGGATAAACTGGTAACGTCAACACCTACTTGGTATTGAGATTGTGAATTTACCAAATGCTGACGATACAAATTGCATGAGGACGGCACAGCGAATTTTCTCCAAAGCACTAGCAGTCGATGCTTCCAACAACGATATTGAGAAATGCTATGTGAAGAAAACGCAAAGAAAATCATCTTCGACGGCATTTAAATCAATCATCTATCTAAGTTTCGCTAATCTCACTGCAAAGCGGCGAATAATGTGCGCAAAGAAGAAAAACATATATAATCTAAATATTATATATATCATGCGACAGGTTTGGATAGCCGTTTCTACAACGAAACAGGTGCAACAACAGCAGCAGCAGTAACATTAGCACAAATGTAATTCCTCTTTAGAACTTACTCAAATTTAAGTCTCTCTTACTCTTACTTAGAACTAAGAATTGGGTTTTCCATTCCATTTTTTCATCCCCACCTCGAGTGAGGTTAAAGATAAGAAAATAGAATAAGTCTCTTGGATAAGTCACAACACATCGATATGTATCTGAATGTGATGTGAGATATACAAACCAATTCTATTACAATGTTTGTACATATTATATTTCATAGACAACGTAGCAGAAGGCATAGTTAGATATGATTATTATTAGTTTGAATGCAATTGATATTTCGTCAAGTGGGTGGCTATGAATTCTTATTAAGGATACTGAGCACAGCATTAGTTAAGTTGAAGTGCATATGAACAAATGATAGATTAAGAAATTCAAGTGGGTAGTGGGTGATTACTATTTTTGTTTATATAACAATATTTTTATGATTCTAAGAAATATGCGTTTCAGATAAATTTATGAATTTAAGTACTCAAAAATAAATTCTAGAGTGTACATTTTTTATGCTTATCTTATGAGTTTACATTGTTTATGATTATCTTATGCATTGCATATAATATAAATAGTTCTTTACAGTTTTAGTTTTTGAATGTGACCTTGACTACACCCTTTCTTAAACAGGAACGCCCTGGATCTGATGTAACTTATTTTCTATCCTTTTTAATATGACGTTAACTGCTTGGATATTAGGATAGTATTTTCGTCTATTTCTTCGATTGGCTTTGTTTAATGTGCTGTAGTCGTCTGGCATGTAGCACTGCTGTTGTTCATGATTTGCAAGAGACATTAGTCAAAACCATCTTCTTGGCAGTAAGTTAACTCCAGAGATTTTTTGCAATTTTTTAGGGGGCTGCTTCTAGGTTTACATAAGAAACGTAGTTATTCCTTAAATCTAAAATAACATTATTATGGACAACCGGATTAGACGGACATATTTGTTCTACATTTGGTACTCTTCTTAATACATGTTAGTTTTTGTGACCTTTATATTTATATAGGTCAAATGGACCTATAGCCCACTAATATTTTCTAAACTCTTTTTAATACTTCAAAATTTCTTTATCGGAGTATACTTTTACATTTGATGCTAGTATTATATTATATATTAAGAATATACCCTCAAGTTGTACTATTTTCGATATTTCAGTACTCGTTAAAATAATTGGGCTTACAATAAACGTACGAAGGTAACCGAGTAAACGATATTATCTAAAAGAATTATTGCTCTTTGATTTCGAATTGTAATCAATTGAAATAAATCTGGAGCATTAGAATCTTCAACTTTTGCATAGTGATTGCGACTTAGTGAGTTAATTTGAGAAGTTAATTCATTACATAAGAATAAAATATTCATAAATTCTACATTTATTTCAATATGTTAATTTTCTGCGCAAATAAGTCTTGATTGTCTTCTGCTAAGAATAACAAAATCATCATGATCCGTTGTACCGGCGATAAGTTTTAGAGTTGATCCAATAAATCTATAAATAAATAAGTCTTTAATGAAACCGAAGTGCAGAAGGAAGCTTATTTATTTCATTGAAGTCAGCATCAAGTGATGCTACGATGTCCTGATTACTAAACAGTCGTTTTAGATTATTGATGTCAGTAGACAATATTTCGAAATCTGTTAAATAAACAAAAAATAAAAAAATTTAGTATAATGACACTTTTAGTAGCTCCATAGGCCGAATATTAACGCCATTAAAGATCATCGGTCTAAATTGCTTTATTTATCTAACATTTCTGTCAGCATCGTGCAGTCATACCGCACACACGACGAGCGGAAGAAAATAATTTTAAATAATTAAATTTCTACCCACCATAAAAACGGACACACACAGGTATACCTGCGGGCTGCCCTAATTAAAAGTAATTAACCTTTTAATCCGGATTAATGTGCGCGAGTAGTTTTTCTAAAAATAGGTCGTGTAATTAAATTCGGGTGTAAGTGTAATAAAAAATTCAATTAACAGTAATAAAAAAAAAAAAAAAAAAAAAAAACAATTTTTGGGAATCCCATTATGGGTAAATCTGAGAAAAGAAAGAGTGATGTGAAAAAGGCCTATGAAGCCTAGGAGAGCCAGATAAAGGCAGGCATAAAGATTCACGGGAAGGAATTCCTGGTATCTTTGCACGCTAAGCTGAGCGACATCGACCAGTTATACGAAAAAGAAGAGGAGATGGACATATACGATAAAGAAATTAATAGTGATGAAGAAGATGAAGCTACTGACAATAAAGAAGAGCCAACTTTACAAGAAAGAGGGAAGCACAGAGTTTAAAACCTACACGGTATACATTATAGCCATGATGCCAATGAAGTCAAAGAAGAACTATCGAAGGAAGGAATATCTGCTTTGGCAGTAAGCTCATATAAGTTAGTAAAAAAATGTAACAGCTTCGTGGTTGAATCAGACAAGACAGCGGATATCCCTTCCATATATGGTAAAACTCTCCTTATGAACCAAAAGGTTTACTGGGAGAAATTCAAAAGTACCAGCATCTCTCAGTGCAAGAATTGCCAAAAATTCGGTCATGTAGCTAGCAACTGTGGAATGAAGTACAGGTGCGTCAAGTGCAAAGATGACCATTTACCAGACCAATGCACAAGAACCAGCAACTTCATAACGGACGACAAAGTTTACTGTGTAAACTGCCAGCAGACAGGGCACCCAGTAAGCTAATGGATGCCCAATGAGAAAGAAAAAACTTGCCGAGAAGGTAAAATCTGCAGCCGAAAAACAAGAGAAACACGCTTTTGCAGTCCGATCAGCAACCAGAACTATTGTCAGCGGTCTTTCGTATGCCAACATAGCAGCAGCAGTCGGGCCAGCCCCCAAATCCGTTGGACCAATACCTACGAAACCAGCTCAATAGCCAGGAAAAAAGCCCTCACCACAACTTCCAACACAAGCCTTACAGAAGCCAACGGCATCAAAAGCAAATTATCATCAAAGACCATCAACAACGAACAATCAGATGCCGAAAGGATCAACGTCATTCAACATCTTCGAGGATACCGAAAGACTGTTTGGAGCAGATCTCTTCACCCTTCTCCAGAAGGCAAAAGAGATAATTCCAAGCAACTACGGTACTTTGGATGATAAAGATAAGACAAATATATTGGGTCAACTTTTATTCAAATTATGTATATAAAAACCCAACTTTCAATTTTAACATATAACGTTAATTCTATTTATTCCACAGCCAGACGAGTTTCTCTATCTATGTTTTTAAAATCAAAAAAAACCAGACACTATTTTCTTACAGGAAACCAACATCACAGCGAAGAACAACTTTAAATCAGACCATTACACATCCTACAGAGAGGACAAAGGAGGGAGCAGCAGAGGAACAGCAATTCTTCTCAAATCGGACCTCAGGAGCGAAAAGAAAAGAATAACTGGACTAAGATTCATGGAAACAACGACAGTCATCACTAAACTGACCGAGTCTGAGAAGTTTTTTCTACTAGTCTCAGTATACATCAAGTGCTACTCAACAAGAAGCGACATACATCACGATCTCCACATTATCAACAGCATTGCTAATCAATACACATCTTGTGTCATTGGAGGAGACTTCAACGGTCAGTACCCTCTATGGATGGATACCGCGGAATCTCACCAAGGCAAAGCAATTGTTGACTGGCTACAAGGAAATCCCGAGCATCACTCTTTATTTGTCGTGTCTTAACCAAAACCAACATTCCCTAGAACTCCATCTCATTTGGATTTCTTTCTGGTTACGGCGAACTTCATCAACATCCTACCTGAACTACGGAACTACAATTGCGTAACACACGATAGTGATTCCGACCATCTGGCAGTAGAAGTTAGGGTACGACCTAATCAAAGGATATTCTGCGAACAACCAGAACAAGAGCTCCACATAAGGTATAACAGGGTCAACTGGAGAACATTCCGTACCGAAATTGAAAGAAATCTCCCGGAAGTCCCAACCAGCAGCAATCTCTCAAACAGCGAAATTGATAGTGCCATACTCCAATTCGAGACAACAGTTACCAACGCCTTGGAAAAGCTCAAGACCGCAAAAACCAGCAGAGACCGATATGCGAATATGCCGGAACATATATGCTCACAGACAGAGGCTCCGCAAAAAGCTTCAACGGATATACCACAGGTTGTTCAACAGAGAGAACGACGAGTATAGGCGCATATACTCCGCACTTCAATGTACCAGCACCATGTTCAACCAGGCAGTGAAACATCACCAGGAGGATGAATTCAGGAAAAGACTTGCCAAAATCAAACCGGGACCCGATGCCTTCAAGAAAATTAACCAGCTCGTTGGGAAAAAGAGCACGATGCCAGATACAATAATGCACGGGCAATATACTGCAACAACACCAACCGAAAAAGCAGAAGCCCTCGCTAAGCATTTTGAAGAGACCTTCAAGGATCGCCCGCCCAATCACCTTCCTGAATTCATCGAAGAAGTTGAAAACAAGTTTGAAGAAGTTGCAGCCTCTAATACTTCAGTCACCAACTTTAATGAGGACAGTCCAGCACTCGGACCAACTGGAGATGCTTTTACTTCCATCGAGGAAGTAACTGACATAATCCACGGAGGAAATTCTAAGAAGTCAGCAGGAAATGATGGGATTTCTAACTTTGTTCTTAAAAAGCTACCAAATCTCGCCATCCTACTGCTGACGATCATCTTCAATAACTGCCTTAATAACAGCTACTTCCCCGAAACATGGAAAACGGCAAAAGTGGTGCCCGTTCCGAAGAAAACCAACAGGACTAGTGTCGATGGATATCGGCCGATTTCGCTTTTATGCTATGTCAGCAAAATCCTGGAGGGAATTATCCTGAGAAAGCTTCATCATTTCTTTAGGAAAAGGGAATTCATACCGGAATGTCAGTATGGTTTCCGAGCACGACACTCAACCATCCACCCACTTCTTGGACTGCACTCTGACGTGACAAATGGACTAAACAAGAAAAAGACGACAGTCGCCTGTTTACTGGACATCGAAAAGGCCTTCGACACAGTTTGGATAAAAGGACTAATATTCAAACTGTCAGGTCTAGGACTACCTCAACACTTGGTAAGATTAATCAAAAATTTTCTAACCCATAGATCCTTTTATGTACAGGTAAACAAAGAATATTCACAAAGAAAGACGATCAGCGCTGGAGTTCCACAAGGTTGAAGATGAAGCAGATAAAAGTTTTTGAAAGGAAGATACTCCGTAGCTGTACAGGCCTACACCGAAACCCCATTACAAGGAAATATGTCCCAAACAAGAAGCTATATGAAGACAGCAAAGTGATCCCAATAAATCAGTTCATGACACAGCTCTCCAAAAATATTTTGAGGAACTTGGAGGACCACCCCAACTTGGAAATCCAGCAACAGCTAGAGCCCAGCCATCGCTACCTCAACATTCGAGCCATCACAGACGATCGATTCGAGGATATAATGAACAATGACGGAGCCCCGTTCTACGAGAGAACCGGCAGACACAACAAAGGATAAGCAACACCGCAACATAAATTCTAACGAATATAATAAAAATAATCTAATCTAATTTTCAAAAATTGCTACTTCCCCTTTTCGAAACGGAATATACAGAGCAGATGAGTAGTCCATTATTTTGGAAGAAACAGTTGTTATTAAGATTAATCTGTAAATATGAAAAATTTAGCGAATGTTATCTTAATGTATTTTCTTTACGTCAACGAGGACGGTTGTACCTAAATCTTCTTGAGTATCGATCTTAAGCTCATAGAGGCCGGACGTCAGGTCGAGGTGCGCGCATAAATAATTAAACAAAAGGCAAAAAAAAAAAATTATTGCGCATTGTTATCGCGAGTGTTAAAAAAAAAATAACATACACACTCGTTTGAGAAATTGGCAAAAACCCCTCGCGTGTGCTGTAAAGAAAATAACAATATCCACTCGCGTCGTTGGAAGACGATAAGATGCCCATTCGCGCTGTGGAAGAAAAAAAAATAATACACACTTGCATAACAAGTCAAATTATCCTCTTATCTGTTCCAACCCTTTGTGCTTAGCTTAACTGCCTCTTTCTTATCTACTGTAGGCATCGTATGCTTACGGTAAATGGATAATGGCATCTGAGTTTGTCCTATTGTGCTGAATATTTAAATTGATTTTTTGTATGCAAGCTGTCTTATGGGCATAACACCTAAGACAGTTTGTTTATTACAGAGATTAATTTGGATTTTCACTGCATGGTTCGACCTAGTCAGAATTGTGTTTTGTGTGTAAGTATTTTGAAATGGTAAGTGATTTTTGTGTCGTGTATTCCAATGTTCGTGGTATAAGAAAGAATTTCTTTCACCTGTACGTCTACACTGTTCAATACAATGCTGTTTTGGCATTAAGTGAAACCCAGGTTGGAGTAAATACTGATTTATCAGAGTTTGCTCTACATGGGTATAGCTTGGTGCCATTACTCTTTTCCCATCATGGTCTTGTGGTCTATGTTAGGAATGATATTGCTTGCCAGAGCCTTCTCCAATATGGACAATGTTCCATCACGGACTTTAACTTCTTGTGGCTCAAATTCACTGTCCGCAAGCATGTCATTCATTATTGTTTTATTTACAGGAATCCGAATCTCGACAGCAATTCCACTTGTAACGAGTTTGATGCGCTGTCTGATTCCATCTCGAAAATTGTTTCCCTTTGTCCTCGCACTGAAATCGTTATTACGGGCGATTTCAATGTACACAATTCCAATTGGCTCCGCTATTCTGGTCAGACAACACCCGAAGGAAGGTATGTCGAGCTCTTTGCCGGGTTACATCACCTTACCCAACTGATCGATGTGCCAACGCGTATACCAGATGTTGCTGGGCAAGCCGCCCATACTCTTGACTTGTTTCTTACTTCTCACCCTGCTAAATATACCATTAGTGTAACTTATCCATTTGGCACTTCAGAGCATTGTGTCATTTCAGCTAATTTCTCATCCTCCACCCATCCAGTTAAAGAAAAACTTCCCACCAGGACCGTTTGGCAATACGAGAAAGCCAACTGGGACGGCCTGAATATTTTTTTCCGAAACTTTAACTGGTCACTATGCTTCCTCGATAGTGACATTGATGCCAGTGCTGAAATGATCACAAATGTGATTCTTCTAGGGACGCGTGCTTTTATTTCTAACAGAGTAAAAAGCATCAAACCTAAAGAAAAGTCTTGGTTTAATTCTGAGTGTAAAGAAGCTATCAGGCTCAAAGAAGTAAGTTTCCGTTCTTACAAAGCCAACCCTACAGAGGAAAATCTGAAAAAGCACAAACAAGCAAGAAACTCATGCAACTCCGTTATTGAAAAAACCAAATTTTTGCATGACCAAAAATTACGGCAAAAAATTCTGCAGTGTCCCAAAGGCAGTAAAAATTTTTGGTCATTTGTAAAAAATATTAAAAACTCCTCAACATCTTCGGTTCCAACGCTCATCGACAATAACAAACCAATTGTTTACTCTTCAGAGAAGGCAAACTTGCTCGCCGCCCATTTCGCTGCCAGCTCCACGCTGCCGCATAGCAACGTTGCCCCTCCTTTACTTGAGAATGTAAATTTTTTTCATGGGACAGATTTTTTTCCGCACCCGTACAGTAGCAAGAGTTCTCAAAGATCTCGATATACACAAATCCGCTGGCCCGGATGGTATACCCCCGATTACTCACTGGCAAAGCCACTGCGTAAGCTTTTTCATCGCTCCTACTCTTCTGGAATCTTTCCTAGAAAATGGAAAACAGCATTTGTCCAGCCTGTCCCTAAGAAAGGTGACCCATCCTCCCCCTCCTCCTACCGACCCATAGCACTGACATCCCTTCTTTCTAAGGTCATGGAAACACTGATTAACTGTCAGCTTAAGGAATATCTCGAAGATCGTAAGCTTCTCCATGACCGTCAGTATGGCTTCCGGAGCAACCGTTCCACTGGTGATCTGATGGCATATCTCACCGAACAGTGGAACAAATCTTTACATCGCTTTGGTGAAAGTAAGATTATTGCTCTTGATATCTCCAAGGCATTTGATAGAGTTTGGCATGAAGCTCTCTTATCGAAAATGCGTGCTTTTGGGATCGATAATACTCTTGTTCGTTGGATTAGAAGCTATCTTCTGGACCGTTCAATACAAGTTGTATTGGACGGATTCAAGTCTGATTCCCATAAAATAAATGCTGGTGTGCCCCAGGGCTCTGTTCTGTCTCCGACTCTTTTCCTCATTTTTATAAATGATCTTCTGTCTGTTACTTCTAATCCACTTAACTGTTTTGCTGACGACTCTACCACCAGCTTTTCATATTTGTTCGATAATTCACGTCCTTCGCCTTCAGACGTACAATTGCAACGGTGCCGTATGTCAAGCTCATTAAACTCCGATTTATACAGCATTGTCAAATGGGGTAATAGGAATCGTGTGGAGTTTAATGCTTCGAAAAATCAATGCTGTCTTCTGTCGTTAAAGCTTAACATACCCCTAACGCCATTGTCCATGAATGGCACTTACATCGAAGAAACCGAAAAGCTCTCAGTACTCGGTATGTGTGTCAACGACGACCTCCGTTGGAACGACCATATATTTGAAATCGCTAAGAATGCTGCTAAGTGCTGTGAAATATAGGGATTCTTTTTTTAGCCGTACAACACGACTTTGGAATGGTTTACCCGGCGAGATTTTCCCTTGCCATTTCAATTTGCAAACATTCAAAACCAATGTTAATCGACACCTCCTATCTCTCCCCTCCCTATCTTCGTAGTGCCCGCGCAGTGTGGAAGGAAAACAAATAGTCCCTTGTGCGCGCGTTAATTATAAAAAAAAAAAAAAAAAAAAAAACAATTTTTCTAATATATCTACTAGATAGCTTGTTTTCTCTTCTTTTGTCTATTTTAACAAAAAATTCTTGCCCTGGTTCGAACTTTCGATGGTTTTTTATTCCGAAGTTCATTTTGTTTATTTTGTGCCTTTTGCAGTAAATTATAGACAACTTCTTTTTGTCTGTGTCACTTAGACAAAAAATTAGATCAAATGGTTTACGCTTATTGACCGTATTTATAGTTAGTTATATTGTACTTATATACTGACATCTGAATGATTTCTTTGACATCATTTAAGTTGTGTTGCAGCTTTATAGTTCTAGCAATTTCACTTAACGTTGAATGGAAGCGTTCGACTTGACTTTGACTAAATTTAAGTAATCTCTTATAAGAGATTGTATCCTTTGAGAGCAAAAAATTGGTTCATTATCTGATACCAACAACTAAGTGTTTTTAAAAGATCCAAGACTTTAAGAAGTGATACTTTTATGTCTACAAGCGATCGTGCAGCTATCGGTTCGGCAATAGCATATTTCGAAAATTTATCAACACATGTAAGAAAATAATTATGATCTGTGTTGAAAATATCAATGTGGGGTATTTCACCAGGCTGAGTTGGCAGAGGGGTTTGGTTTCATAATTTGTTTTTTTGGGTGGCTAGCATATTTTGATTTTGTGCAGATCTTACAAATTTTAACGAAGGTGTTAATTTTATTTCGCATTTTTTGGGAAAAAAATATTCATCTGATAGCTGTTGCAGATTTTACCTGGCTGAACGGTGAGCTCTATTATGCTCCATGGCAAGGCCTCTATTTGATCATCTTCGTTAAGAAGGTCTATGACTCTTTTCTTCGTATGTTTGAATCGAACAGCTGGAAATAATTCAACAATATCATCTTGAACTTTACCTAAAGTTTCCAACTGGCATTGTATTCCATTGACAGTGTCAAGATTAATTACTTTTTGAAGAATAGGAAACAAAGATTAAAAATCTTTGAAACGAATGTCATGACGATGATAGCCTTGAAATGGAATTGAGGTTAAAACGTCAGTAATTTTGGATTGTGATAATATAATCTGGCTTATAAAGCAATTAATGGGTGGTATGACTGGCGAATATACTGAGTATACGAGATTTCACTGTGGTCTGTACAATATTCACTTTGATTTGAAAGTGAGTTGTCCGACAAATGTTGTATGAACTGTCTTGACAATGCATCTGCAACTTTGTTTTTGTCCCCTGGCTTATAATGAACTGTAGGAGCGAATTCTACAATGAAGTTCTTCCAGGGTTTTAATTTCATATTTGGGTTCTTATAACAGATTTAAAACGTTAATGGCTGGTGTTCGGTCCGGGTCTCCTTCAACAAATTCTTCCATACATCCCGATTGGTGGCCGACGCCATCCAATTGCGCACCCCAAGGCTTCGGGCGTCCTGGTCTACGCCATCTTTCCAACGTAAGCATGGTCTGCCACGTTCTCTTCTACCATAAAAAGTACCGCAAAAGACTTTCCGAGTTGGTTCCTCTTCGCTCATGCGAGCTAGGTGTCCAGCCCACCGGAGTCTACCGAGCTTTCAACAACATCTGCTTCGAGATAGATTTCATACAATTCATGATTGTATCTTCTCCGGAATCGTACTTCCTCACACACGGGGCCAACAATTCTCCGTAAGACTTTTCTCTCGAACGCGGATAAGAGATCAGAGTGCCTTTTTGTAAGCACCCAAGTCTCGGATCCGTATGTGAGTACTGGTAAGAACATTGTCCTGTACAGCAGCAGTTTGGTTTTTATGGTAAGGTTTGTGGATTTAAAGAGCCTTGACAGACTATAGTAGGTTTTGTTGGATTTCAGCAGCCGCCCGCGTATTTCTTCCTCCATATTGTTATCGGCTGCTACTTTTGACCCAAGATAGTTAAAGGACTGCACTACTTCAAGTTCGTGCTCCGCTACCCTGATGGTTGTACCAACATCTCTCGCAGACGTTGCCGCCATGTACTTAGTCTTCCCTTCATTTTTGTGCAGCCCCAGGTATTTTGCCGCTTGCTCGACCTGGGTAAAGGAGTCCTGTACAGCTTGTTGGCTTCTGCCGATGATGTCGATGTCGTCTGCGTAAGCTAGTATCTGGCTGGACTTGGTGACAATAGTCCCTCTTGTTGACGTGCCAGAGTCACGGATTGCTTTCTCCAACGCCAGGTTGAAGAGGATGGAAGCCAGACCATCCCCTTGTCGGAGTCCATTAAAGATGTTGATTGGTCTGGATAGCAAACCGGCTACTTTTACTTGGCTTGTGATGTTGGTCATGGTCAGCCTACATAGTCGTGTCAATTTATTTGGGATGTCGAATTCTCTCATGGCCTTATAAAGTTCTACCCTGGCTATGCTATCGTAGGCGGCTTTAAAGTCTATAAAAAGATGGTATGTTGGGATATTAAATTCCAGACTTTTTTCCATCACCTGCCTAAGGGTAAAGATCTGATCAATTGTTGATTTGCCTGGTATAAAACCACATTGATATTTGCCGATTATAATATTAGTATGGGGCTATCCGTTCTTGCAGGATAGAGGAGAATATCTTATAGGATGTACTCAACAATGTTATACCCCTATAGTTGCTGCATTTTTTGATATCTCCCTTCTTATGTATGGGACATATGATGCCTTTTCGCCAGTCTTCTGGCATCTCTTCGTGTTCCCATACGTGTACTATGATTTAATGAATTGCTTGATGTAGTGTTGGCCTTCCATGTTTGATCAGCTCGGCAGGTATACCATTGGCTCCTGAGGCCTTATTATTTTTTTATCTCCTCAATGCTTGGTTGCTGCAGCATGAGATCTTCTTCTTGAAATGTTGGAGTCTCCATTTCTTCCGTGAGCTGACCGTTCAGCAGTTCATTAAAGTACATTTCCCATCGCTCCAGAATGCCTTCAGTATCGGTGATCGGATTACCCTGTCCGTCTTTACAATATGTACAGCGTGGTGTGTATTGCGACATGTTTCTGACGGATTGGTAGAACTTCCGCGCCTAGTGCGGACCTCGCTCTCTATTTCTTTCCCTTTCACAGACTATATTTTTTTCCCAGGCTGCCTTTTTTCGTCTGTGAAGTCTTCTTTCTATTCTTCTGAGCTCTTTATATTCATCTTCGCGTGCCCGCGTTCTATGAGACTGTTGCATTGCTCGGTATGCAGCATTCTTACGTTCAGACGCTAGTTTGGATTCATCATTAAACCAGTCGCTCCGATCTCTGCGACTACTGCCTAAGATGGTATCAGCAGTACTAATGACTTTGTTCTTAAGGCGTGACCATTTTTCCTCTACGCCCGGAATTCTGTCCCCAGGACTTACTCTTCCCTCATCGAGCTCTCCGAGGGCGAGCCTTAGTGCGCGACTGTATTGGTTGCTTTTGCATTCATCGCGTAGGGCAGCCGTGTTGATTCGAGCCTGACCAGCGGATGCAATACTTCTTCGCATAGCAATCCGCCCTGGGAACACCACACCAACGAGATAGTGGTCCGAGTCGATGTTGGCACCTCGATAGGTTCGTATCGTCCTCAGGCTCGAGTAGTGGCGGCGATCTATCAACACGTGGTCAATTTGGTTACGAGTGACTCCATCAGCCGATACCCAAGTGACTTTGTGGATATCTTTACGCGAGAGGCTGGTACTCGCAACGACCAATTTTGTTGATGCTGCCATTTCTATGACTCGTAGTCCGTTGTCATTAGTGTTCTCATGCAAACTATGGGATCCTATGTACTGCCTGAATACTGGCTCCCTACCTAATTTTGCGTTGAAGTCACCAAGGATGATTTTAACGTCATACATTGGGCAGGCATTGAGGGTCCTCTCTACAAGTTCGTAGTAGGAATCTTTTTCTTCTTCTTCGGACTCCTCAGTAGGTGCGTGAACGTTTATGAGGCTGATGTTATTGAATTCGCCTCGCACGCAAAGGGTGCATAGCCTTTCATTTATTGCGTTAAAGCCGATGACGGTAGGCTTCATTTATTGACTGACTAGGAAGCCTACCCCGAGCACATGGTGTTTTGAGTGACCGCTAAAATATATGTCGTATTCTTTTTTCTGCAAAACACCATTCCCTGGCCATCTCACTTCCTGAAGTGCTGTTATGTCAGCTTTATACATGGCCAGGACATCAGCTAGCTGTTGTGCAGCTCGAGCTCTATAGAGCGTTCTGACGTTCCATGAGAAAATTCTTAAATCGTTTAGCCGTTGTCGTTGCTTGGTTCGTCGTTGAGAAATCAGTATATTTCCGATGCTTGTTGTCGGGTTCTGAGTAATATATTTAAAACGTCTATAGTAACCCGATAATCCTAGGAAAGAGCGAAGAGCTCGAAGAGTTGTAGGAAGCTCATACTCAGTTATAGCGCGAACTTTTTCTTCCGCCGTTTTAAGACGACCTTGGCAGACGATAATTCCTAAAAACTCTACGCTAGTTTTAAAAAACTTAGTTTTTTCAAGGTTTACCTTCATATTTGCATTTGAGAGTTCTTAATACACTTTCCGTATCCTTTACATGTGTTTCGACGTCTGGAGAAAATATTAAAATGTCATCAATATGTACATGACATCATCATCATCAGTTCCTGAAACCCCGTTCGGGGCATAGGGCGCCAACAAAACGTCTCCATCCTTCACGATCTGCAACTAGATATCTTAACTGTGGCCACGTCTTTCTCTGGGAATTAGTTTCTGCTAGGACTGTTGATTTCCATGTTGTTCTTGGTCTTCCAACCCGCCGTGAACCCTGAGGATTCCATTCAAAAGACTGCTTCGCAATATCATCGTTTGGTTTCTTTAGTGTATGACCAATCCATTGCCATTTGCGCTTTTTTTATGTCGACGTCCAACCGCTTTTGACTTGTCCTGCGCCACAATTCCTGGTTAGATATAGTTTGTGGCCAGCGGATCTTCAGGATGTGACGTAGACAGCGATTCACGAAAGCCTGCGATTTTCTCGAGATGGTAGCCGAGACTTTCCAGGTTTCGCAAGCATGTAATAGCACGGATCTAACATTGGATTCGAAGAATCTTAACTTAGTGCGTAAGGAGACCTGACTGGATTTCCAAATTTGAGACAGAGAACCAAAGGCAACGCGGGCTTTATTTATTCTATTATTTACGGCCAGATCCGTACCACCGTTTGCTGATACGATACTTTCAAAGTAATTAAACTTATTTTTGTCTTTTTGCTATTTATTCTAAGACCGCACGACTCTCCTTTAACCGTAGAGTTTGACACATCTCTTTCAGCCCACTGATGTTATTTGCCATGAGAAATATATGGTCGGCATAGTCTAAATGGCTAAGCCTTTCATACGGTCTCCATTTATATATATAAATGACAACGGACGCCTATATCTTCTCGTAGAACATCATCGATAGTTCTTTGAAAAATAATAGGGGCATTCTTGAGCCCGAATGGAGGACGACAAAATTCGTACTTTCCATTATTAAAAGAAAAAGCTGTTTTTTCACGGTCTTTTTCAGCAAGAAGGATCTGGTGGAATCCAGATTTCAGATCAATAAATAAAATAAAAATGTATTGGCGACAGCTCCTGAAGGAGCCAAGGCCTAGTGACTTATACTCTCAACCATTCCTGTGTGTGTGTTGATAATCTGCAAGAATGGAAGGGACCTACAGTTTACCGCCGAGTCCGAACGGCTACATGAGATGCACTTTTTCGAGATTTTACTCTTGGTGGTTTTGTCAGTTCCTCGTAAGAGGCAGTACCCCGGAAAAAAGGTGGCTATGAGCTGGATTCGAACCCAGGCTCATTCGCTTAGCAGTCCGACACACTAACCACTAAGCCACGGGGCACTACAGATCAATGGTACTGAAATATTTTGACTTTTCCAAATTAGAAAGAATAACTGAAGTGTCTGGAATCGGATAACGATCCGAGATAGTACTTTTGTTTAGCTTTCGGAAATCAATAACAAGTCTTAATTTTTGATTTCCGAATTCATCTGTACCCTTTTTATTCACCACCCATATTGGGTTATTATATGGTGAACGACTTTTACGGATAATTCCCTCTTTAAGAAGAGATTGCACTTCATTAATGAATAAATTGGTTCTTTTGCTATTGTGCGAATTGTTTGTAACCTTGTCGCACTGGTCACACTCTGATGCATGCACACAATATGATTTTGTATATATATATACATATATCGTTTACTTTGTTACTTATATTATCAAGATTTCTCTGGTTTTTCCCATAACTAAAATAATGCAGATATATGATGATAATGTTAGATTGTTGCTGCTGCTAAATGTTGCTGGTCGTTGCGGTCCTTATCTCTACGAGGTTTGTTTAATTTTTTTCAAATTAGAGTTGTACTTCTACGAAGTTTAGATAAATTAAGTTGGGCGCCAATGTAATTCCGCTTTAGAACTTATTCAAATTTAAGTTTCTCTGGAACAACTTATTTAAAACAACTGGGATTACAACGTTATAAGTTTGGAAGTTTATTAAGAACAGAAAACTAAATCTACTTAGAACTAAGAATTGGGTTTTCCATTCCATTTTTTCATCCCCACCTAGAGTGAGGTTAAAAATAAGAAAGTAGAATAGGTCTCTTGGATAAGTCACAACATATCGATATGTTTCTCAATGTGATGTGAGATATAAAAAACCAATTCTATTACAATGATATGAATATTATTAGTTAGAATGCAATTGATATTTCGTTCAAGTGGTTGGCTATGAATTTTTATTAAGGATACTGAGCACAGCATTAGTTAAGTTGAAGTGCATATGCACAAATGATACATTAAGAAATTCAAGTGGGTAGTGGGTGATTACTATTTTTGTTTATATGACAATATTTTTATGATTCTAAGAAATATGCGTTTCAGATAAATTTATGAATTTAAGTACTCAAAAATAAATTCTAGAGTGCACATTTTTATGCTTATCTTATGAATTTACATTTTTTATGATTATCTTATGCATTCCCTTCTTAAACAGGAACGCCCTGGATCTGTTGTAGGTTATTTTCTATCCTTTTTAATATGACGCTAACTGCTTGGATATTAGGATAGTATTTTTGTCTATTTCTTCGATTGACTTTGTTTCATATGCTGTAGTCGTCTGGCATGTAGCACTGCTGTTGTTCATGATTTGCCATCTTCTTGGCAGTAAGTTAACTCCAGAGATTTTTTGCAATTTTTTAGGGGGCTAGGTTTACATAAGAAACGTAGTTATTCCTTAAATCTAAAATAACATTATTATGGACGACCGGATAGACTTTTAGTAACGGACATATTTGTTCTACATTTGGTACTCTTTTTAATACATGTTAGTTTTTGTGACCTTTATATTTATATAGGTCAAATTGACCTCTAGCCCACTAATATTTTCTAAACTCTTTTTAATACTTCAAAATTTCTTTATCGGAGTATACTTTTACATTTGATGCTAGTATTATATTATATATTAAGAATATACCCTCAAGTTGTACTATTTTCGATATTTCAGTACTCGTTAGAATAATTGGGCTTACAATATTTAAACGTGCGAAGGTAACCGAGTAAACGATATTATCTAAAAGAATTATTGCTCTTTGATTTCGAATTGTAATCAATTGAAATAAATCTGGAGCATTAGAATCTTCAACTTTTGCATAGTGATTGCGACTTAGTGAGTTAATTTGAGAAGTTAATTCATTAAATAAGAATAAAATATTCATAAATTCTACATTTATTTCAATCTGTTAATTTTCTGCGCAAATAAGTCTTGATTGTCTTCTGCTAAGAATAACAAAATCATCATGATCCGTTGTACCGGCGATAGGTTTTAGAGTTGATCCAATAAAATCTATAGATTGGGTAGGTCTTTTATGAAGCAGAAGGAAGCTTATTTATTTCATTGAAGTCAGCATCAAGTGATGCTACGATGTCCTGATTACTAAACAGTCGTTTTAGATTATTGATGTCAGTAGACAATATTTCGAAATCTGTTAAATAAACAAAAAATAAAAAAAATTAGTATAATGACACTTTTAGTAGCTCCATAGGCCGAATATTAACGCCATTTAAGATCATCGGTCTAAATTGCTTTATTTATCTAACATTTCTGTCAGCATCGTGCAGTCATACCGCACACACGACGAGCGGAAGAAAATAATTTTAAATAATTAAATTTCTACCCACCATAAAAACGGACACACACAGTTATACCTGCGGGCTGCCCTAATTAAAAGTAATTAACCTTTTAATCCGGATTAATGTGCGCGAGTAGTTTTTCTAAAAATAGGTCGTGCAATTAAATTCGGGTGTAAGTGTAATAAAAAATTCAATTAACAGTAATAAAAAAAAAAACAAAAAAATCATTTTTTGGGAATCCCATTATGGGTAAATCTGAGAAAAGAAAAAGTGATGTGAAAAAGGCCTATGAAGCCTAGGAGAGCCAGATAAAGGCAGGCATAAAGATTCACGGGAAGGAATTCCTGGTATCTTTGCACGCTAAGCTGAGCGACATCGACCAGTTATACGAAAAAGAAGAGGAGATGGACATCTACGATAAAGAAATTAATAGTGATGAAGAAGATGAAGCTACTGACAATAAAGAAGAGCCAACTTTACAAGAAAGAAGGAAGCACAGAGTTTAATACCTACACGGTATACATTATAGCCATGATGCCAATGAAATCAAAGAAGAACTATCGAAGGAAGGAATATCTGCTTTGGCAGTAAGCCCATATAAGTTAGTAAAAAAATGTAACAGCTTCGTGGTTGAAGTAGACAAGACAGAGGATATCCCTTCCATATATGGTAAAACTCTCCTTATGAACCAAAAGGTTTACTGGGAGAAATTCAAAAGTACCAGCATCTCTCAGTGCAAGAATTGCCAAAAATTCGGTCATGTAGCTAGCAACTGTGGAATGAAGTACAGGTGCATCAAGTGCAAAGATGACCATTTACCAGACCAATGCACAAGAACCAGCAACGGCATAACAGACGACAAAGTTTACTGTGTAAACTGCCAGCAGACAGGGCACCCAGTAAGCTAATGGATGCCCAATGAGAAAGAAAAAACTTGCCGAGAAGGTAAAATCTGCAGCCGAAAAACAAGAGAAACACGCTTTTGCAGTCCGATCAGCAACCAGAACTATTGTCAGCGGTCTTTCGTATGCCAACATAGCAGCAGCAGTCGGGCCAGCCCCCAAATCCGTTGGACCAATACCTACGAAACCAGCTCAATAGCCAGGAAAAAAAGCCCTCACCACAACTTCCAACACAAGCCTTACAGAAGCCAACGGCATCAAAAGCAAATTATCATCAAAGACCATCAACAACGAACAATCAGATGCCGAAAGGATCAATGTCATTCATCATCTTCAAGGATACCGAAAGACTGTTTGGAGCAGATCTCTTCTCCCTTCTCCAGAAGGCAAAAGAGATAATTCCAAGCAACTACGGTACTTTGGATGATTAAGATAAGACAAATATATTGGGTCAACTTATATTCAAATTATGTATATAAAAACCCAACTTTCAATTATAACATATAACGTTAATTCTATTTATTTCACAGCCAGACGAATTTCTCTATCTATGTTTTTAAAATAAAAAAAAACCAGACATTATTTTCTTACAGGAAACCAACATCACAGCGAAGAACAACTTTAAATCAGACCATTACACATCCTACAGAGAGGACAAAGGAGCGAGCAGCAGAGGAACAGCAATTCTTCTCAAATCAGACCTCAGGAGCGAAAAGAAAAGAATAACTGGACTAAGATTCATGGAAACAACGACAGTCGTCACTAAACTGACCGAGTCTGAGAAGTTTTTTCTACTAGTCTCAGTATACATCAAGTGCAACTCAACAAGAAGCGACATACATCACGATCTCCACATTATCAACAGCATTGCTAATCAATACACATCTTGTGTCATTGGAGGAGACTTCAACGGTCAGTACCCTCTATGGATGGATACCGCGGAATCTCACCAAGGCAAAGCAGTTGTTGACTGGCTACAAGGAAATCCCGAGCATCACTCTTTATTTGTCGTGTCTTAACCAAAACCAACATTCCCTAGAACTCCATCTCATTTGGATTTCTTTCTGGTTACGGCGAACTTCATCAACATCCTACCTGAACTACGGAACTACAATTGCGTAGCACACGATAGTGATTCCGACCATCTGGCAGTAGAAGTTAGGGTACGACCTAATCAAAGGATATTCTGCGAACAACCAGAACAAGAGCTCCACATAAGGTATAACAGGGTCAACTGGAGAACATTCCGTACCGAAATTGAAAGAAATCTCCCGGAAGTCCCAACCAGCAGCAATCTCTCAAACAGCGAAATTGATAGTGCCATACTCCAATTCGAGACAACAGTTACCAACGCCTTGGAAAAGCTCAAGACCGCAAAAACCAGCAGAGACCGATATGCGAATATGCCGGAACATATACAGGCCATATATGCTCACAGACAGAGGCTCAGCAAAAAGCTTCAACGGATATACCACAGGTTGTTCAACAGAGAGAACGACGAGTATAGGCGCATATACTCCGCACTTCAATGTACCAGCACCATGTTCAACCAGGCAGTGAAACATCACCAGGAGGATGAATTCAGGAAAAGACTTGCCAAAATCAAACCGGGACCCGATGCCTTCAAGAAAATTAACCAGCTCGTTGGGAAAAAGAGCACGATGCCAGATACAATAATGCATGGGCAATATACTGCAACAACACCAACCGAAAAAGCAGAAGCCCTCGCTAAGCATTTTGAAGAGACCTTCAAGGATCGCCCGCCCAATCACCTTCCTGAATTCATCGAAGAAGTTAAAAACAAGTTTGAAGAAGTTGCAGCCTCTAATACTTCAGTCACCAACTTTAATGAGGACAGTCCAGCACTCGGACCAACTGGAGATACTTTTACTTCCATCGAGGAAGTAACTGCATTCTGAAGCATTCTTATGTTCAGACGCTAGTTTGCATTCATCATTAAAGCAGTCGCTCCGATCTCTGCGACTACTGCCTAAGATGGTATCAGCAGTACTAATGAATTTGTTCTTAAGGCGTGACCATTTTTCCTCTACGCCCGGAATTCTGTCCCCAGGACTTACTCTTCCCTCATCGATCTCTCCGAGGGCGAGCCTTAGTGCGCGACTGTATTGGTTGCTTTTGCATTCATCGCGTAGGGCAGCCGTGTTGATTCGAGCCTGACCAGCGGATGCAATACTTCTTCGCATAGCAATCCGCCCTGGGAACACCACACCAACGAGATAGTGGTCCGAGTCGATGTTGGCACCTCGATAGGTTCGTATCGTCCTCAGGCTCGAGTAGTGGCGGCGATCTATCAACACGTGGTCAATTTGGTTACGAGTGACTCCATCAGCCGATACCCAAGTGACTTTGTGGATATCTTTACGCGAGAGGCTGGTACTCGCAACGACCAATTTTGTTGATGCTGCCATTTCTATGACTCGTAGTCCGTTGTCATTAGTGTTCTCATGCAAACTATGGGATCCTATGTACTGCCTGAATACTGGCTCCCTACCTAATTTTGCGTTGAAGTCACCAAGGATGATTTTAACGTCATACCTTGGGCAGGCATTGAGGGTCCTCTCTACAAGTTCGTAGTAGGAATCTTTTTCTTCTTCTTCGGACTCCTCAGTAGGTGCGTGAACGTTTATGAGGCTGATGTTATTGAATTCGCCTCGCACGCAAAGGGTGCATAGCCTTTCATTTATTGCGTTAAAGCCGATGACGGTAGGCTTCATTTATTGGCTGACTAGGAAGCCTACCCCGAGCACATGGTGTTTTGAGTGACCGCTAAAATATATGTCGTATTCTTTTTTCTGCAAAACACCATTCCCTGGCCATCTCACTTCCTGAAGTGCTGTTATGTCAGCTTTATACATGGCCAGGACATCAGCTAGCTGTTGTGCAGCTCGAGCTCTATAGAGCGTTCTGACGTTCCATGAGAAAATTCTTAAATCGTTTAGCCGTTGTCGTTGCTTGGTTCGTCGTTGAGAAATCAGTATATTTCCGATGCTTGTTGTCGGGTTCTGAGTAATATATTTAAAACGTCTATAGTAACCCGATAATCCTAGGAAAGAGCGAAGAGCTCGAAGAGTTGTAGGAAGCTCATACTCAGTTATAGCGCGAACTTTTTCTTCAGCCGTTTTAAGACGACCTTGGAAGACGATAAATCCTAAAAACTCTACACTAGTTTTAAAAAACTTAGTTTTTTCAAGGTTTACCTTCATATTTGCATTTGAGAGTTTTTTTAATACACTTTCCATATCCTTTACATGTGTTTCGTTTCCAACCGCTTTTGACTTGTCCTGCGCCACAATTCCTGGTTAGATATAGTTTGTGGCCAGCGGATCTTCAGGATGTGACGTAGACAGCGATTCACGAAAGCCTGCGATTTTCTCGAGATGGTAGCCGAGACTTTCCAGGTTTCGCAAGTATATAATAGCACGGATCTAACATTGGATTCGAAGAATCTTAACTTAGTGCGTAAGGAGACTTGACAGGATTTCCAAATTTGAGACAGAGAACCAAAGGCAACGCGGGCTTTATTTATTCTATTATTTACGTCCAGATCCGTACCACCGTTTGCTGATACGATACTTCCAAGGTAATTAAACTGTTCGACTTCTTCAACATGTGCGTCATGCAGAATAATACGTTGTTGTGTAGGGCGGCCTGTTAGCATTATTTTTGTCTTTTTGCTATTTATTCTAAGACCGCACGACTCTTCTTTAACTGTAGAGTTTGACACATCTCTTTCAGCCCACTGATGTTATTTGCCATGAGAAATATATGGTCGGCATAGTCTAAATGGCTAAGACTTTCATACGGTCTCCATTTATATATATATACATGACAAGGGACGCCTATATCTTCTCGTTGAACATCATCGATAGTTCTTTGAAAAATAATAGGGGCATTCTTGAGCCCGAATGGAGGACGACAAAATTCGTACTTTCCATTATTAACAGGAAAAGCTGTTTTTTCACGGTCTTTTTCAGCAAGAACGATCTGGTGGAATCCAGATTTCAGATCAATAAATAAAATAAAAATGTATTGGCGACAGCTCCTGAAGGAGCCAAGGCCTAGTGACTTATACTCTCAACCATTCCTGTGTGTGTATTGATAATCTGCAAGAATGGAAGGGATCTACAGTTTACCGCCGAGTCCGAACGGCTACATGAGATGCACTTTTTCGAGATTTTACTCTTGGTGGTTTTGTCAGTTCCTCGTAAGAGGCAGTACCCCGGAAAAAAAGGTGGCTATGAGCTGGATTCGAACCCAGCCTCATTCGCTTAGCAGTCCGACACACTTAACCACTAAGCCACGGGGCACTACAGATCAATGGTACTGAAATATTTTGACTTTTCCAAATTAGAAAGAATAACTGAAGTGCCTGGAATCGGATAACGATCCGAGATAGTACTTTTGTTTAGCTTTCGGAAATCAATAACAAGTCTTAATTTTTGATTTCCGAATTCATCTGTACCCTTTTTATTCACCACCCATATTGGGTTATTATATGGTGAACGACTTTTACGGATAATTCCCTCTTTAAGAAGAGATTGCACTTCATTAATGAATAAATTGGTTCTTTTGCTATTGTGCGAATTGTTTGTAACCTTGTCGCACTGGTCACACTCTGATGCATGCACACAATATGTTTTTGTATATATATATACATATATACACACACAGTTATACCTGCGGGCTGCCCTAATTAAAAGTAATTGACCTTTTAATCCGGATTAATATGCGCGAGTAGTTTTTCTAAAAATAGGTCGTGTAATTAAATTCGGGTGTAAGTGTAATAAAAAATTCAATTAACAGTAATAAAAAAAAAAAAAAAAAAAATCATTTTTTGGGAATCCCATTATGGGTAAATCTGAGAAAAGAAAAAGTGATGTGAAAAAGGCCTATGAAGCCTAGGAGAGCCAGATAAAGGCAGGCATAAAGATTCACGGGAAGGAATTCCTGGTATCTTTGCACGCTAAGCTGAGCGACATCGACCAGTTATACGAAAAAGAAGAGGAGATGGACATCTACGATAAAGAAATTAATAGTGATGAAGAAGATGAAGCTACTGACAATAAAGAAGAGCCAACTTTACAAGAAAGAGGGAAGCACAGAGTTTAATACATACACGGTATACATTATAGCCATGATGCCAATGAAGTCAAAGAAGAACTATCGAAGGAAGGAATATCTGCTTTGGCAGTAAGCCCATATAAGTTAGTAAAAAAATGAACCAGCTTCGTGGTTGAAGTAGACAAGACAGCGGATATCCCTTCCATATATGGTAAAACTCTCCTTATGAACCAAAAGGTTTACTGGGAGAAATTCAAAAGTA
This sequence comes from Platycheirus rosarum, assembly GCA_963971375.1. NCBI lineage: Eukaryota > Metazoa > Arthropoda > Insecta > Diptera > Syrphidae > Platycheirus > Platycheirus rosarum. The sequence goes on from OZ020507.1 coordinate 156,133,496, forward strand.
CCAGCATCTCTCAGTGCAAGAATTGCCAAAAATTCGGTCATGTAGCTAGCAACTGTGGAATGAAGTACAGGTGCGTCAAGTGCAAAGATGACCATTTACCAGGCCAATGCACAAGAACAAGCAACGGTATAACAGACGACAAAGTTTACTGTGTAAACTGCCAGCAGACAGGGCACCCAGTAAGCTAATGGATGCCCAATGAGAAAGAAAAAACTTGCCGAGAAGGTAAAATCTGCAGCCGAAAAACAAGAGAAACACGCTTTTGCAGTCCGATCAGCAACCAGAACTATTGTCAGCGGTCTTTCGTATGCCAACATAGCAGCAGCAGTCGGGCCAGCCCCCAAATCCGTTGGACCAATACCTACGAAACCAGCTCAATAGCCAGGAAAAAAAGCCCTCACCACAACTTCCAACACAAGCCTTACAGAAGCCAACGGCATCAAAAGCAAATTATCATCAAAGACCATCAACAACGAACAATCAGATGCCGAAAGGATCAATGTCATTCATCATCTTCGAGGATACCGAAAGACTGTTTGGAGCAGATCTCTTCTCCCTTCTCCAGAAGGCAAAAGAGATAATTCCAAGCAACTACGGTACTTTGGATGATTAAGATAAGACAAATTTATTGGGTCAACTTATATTCAAATTATGTATATAAAAACCCAACTTTCAATTATAACATATAACGTTAATTCTATTTATTCCACAGCCAGACGAATTTCTCTATCTATGTTTTTAAAATAAAAAATAAAAAAACCCAGACATTATTTTCTTACAGGAAACCAACATCACAGCGAAGAACAACTTTAAATCAGACCATTACACATCCTACAGAGAGGACAAAGGAGCGAGCAGCAGAGGAACAGCAATTCTTCTCAAATCAGACCTCAGGAGCGAAAAGAAAAGAATAACTGGACTAAGATTCATGGAAACAACGACAGTTGTCACTAAACTGACCGAGTCTGAGAAGTTTTTTCTACTAGTCTCAGTATACATCAAGTGCAACTCAACAAGAAGCGACATACATCACGATCTCCACATTATCAACAGCATTGCTAATCAATACACATCTTGTGTCATTGGAGGAGACTTCAACGGTCAGTACCCTCTATGGATGGATACCGCGGAATCTCACCAAGGCAAAGCAATTGTTGACTGGCTACAAGGAAATCCCGAGCATCACTCTTTATTTGTCGTGTCTTAACCAAAACCAACATTCCCTAGAACTCCATCTCATTTGGATTTCTTTCTGGTTACGGCGAACTTCATCAACATCCTACCTGAACTACGGAACTACAATTGCGTAACACACGATAGTGATTCCGACCATCTGGCAGTAGAAGTTAGGGTACGACCTAATCAAAGGATATTCTGCGAACAACCAGAACAAGAGCTCCACATAAGGTATAACAGGGTCAACTGGAGAACATTCCGTACCGAAATTGAAAGAAATCTCCCGGAAGTCCCAACCAGCAGCAATCTCTCAAACAGCGAAATTGATAGTGCCATACTCCAATTCGAGACAACAGTTACCAACGCCTTGGAAAAGCTCAAGACCGCAAAAACCAGCAGAGACCGATATGCGAATATGCCGGAACATATACAGGCCATATATGCTCACAGACAGAGGCTCCGCAAAAAGCTTCAACGGATATACCACAGGTTGTTCAACAGAGAGAACGACGAGTATAGGCGCATATACTCCGCACTTCAATGTACCAGCACCATGTTCAACCAGGCAGTGAAACATCACCAGGAGGATGAATTCAGGAAAAGACTTGCCAAAATCAAACCGGGACCCGATGCCTTCAAGAAAATTAACCAGCTCGTTGGGAAAAAGAGCACGATGCCAGATACAATAATGCACGGGCAATATACTGCAACAACACCAACCGAAAAAGCAGAAGCCCTCGCTAAGCATTTTGAAGAGACCTTCAAGGATCGCCCGCCCAATCACCTTCCTGAATTCATCGAAGAAGTTGAAAACAAGTTTGAAGAAGTTGCAGCCTCTAATACTTCAGTTACCAACTTTAATGAGGACAGTCCAGCACTCGGACCAACTGGAGATGCTTTTACTTCCATCGAGGAAGTAACTGACATAATCCACGGAGGAAATTCTAAGAAGTCAGCAGGAAATGATGGGATTTCTAACTTTGTTCTTAAAAAGCTACCAAATCTCGCCATCCTACTGCTGACGATCATCTTCAATAACTGCCTTAATAACAGCTACTTCCCCGAAACATGGAAAACGGCAAAAGTGGTGCCCGTTCCGAAGAAAACCAACAGGACTAGTGTCGATGGATATCGGCCGATTTCGCTTTTATGCTGTGTCAGAAAAATCCTGGAGGGAATTATCCTGAGAAAGCTTCATCATTTCTTTAGGAAAAGGGAATTCATACCGGAATGTCAGTATGGTTTCCGAGCACGACACTCAACCATCCATCCGCTTCTTGGACTGCACTCCGACGTGACAAATGGACTAAACAAGAAAAAGACGACAGTCGCCTGTTTACTGGACATCGAAAAGGCCTTCGACACAGTTTGGATAAAAGGACTAATATTTAAACTGTCAGGTCTAGGACTACCTCAACACTTGGTAAGATTAATCAAAAATTTTCTAACCCATAGATCCTTTTATGTACAGGTAAACAAAGAATATTCACAAAGAAAGACGATCAGCGCTGGAGTTCCACAAGGTTGAAGATGAAGCAGATCGAAGTTTTTGAAAGGAAGATACTCCGTAGCTGTACAGGCCTACACCGAAACCCCATTACAAGGAAATATGTCCCAAACAAGAAGCTATATGAAGACAGCAAAGTGATCCCAATAAATCAGTTCATGACACAGCTCTCCAAAAATATTTTGAGGAGCTTGGAGGACCACCCCAACTTGGAAATCCAGCAACAGCTAGAGCCCAGCCATCGCTACCTCAACATTCGAGCCATCACAGACGATCGATTCGAGGATATAATGAACAATGACGGAGCCCCGTTCTACGAGAGAACCGGCAGCGGACACAACAAAGGATAAGCAACACCGCAACATAAATTCTAACGAATATAATAAAAATTATCTAATCTAATCTAATCTAATTTTCAAAAATTGCTACTTCCCCTTTTCGAAACGGAATATACAGAGCAGATGAGTAGTCCATTATTTTGGAAGAAACAGTTGTTATTAAGATTAATCTGTAAATATGAAAAATTTAGCGAATGTTATCTTAATGTATTTTCTTTACGTCAACGAGGACGGTTGTACCTAAATCTTCTTGAGTATCGATCTTAAGCTCATAGATGCCGGACGTCAGGTCGAGGTGCGCGCATAAATAATTAAACAAAAGTCAACAAAAAAAAAAATTTATTGCGCATTGTTATCGCGAGTGTTAAAAAAAAATAACATACACACTCGTTTGAGAAATTGGCAAAAACCCCTCGCGTGTGCTGTAAAGAAAATAACAATATCCACTCGCGTCGTTGGAAGACGATAAGATGCCCATTCGCGCTGTGGAAGAAAAAAAAATAATACACACTTGCATAACAAGTCAAATTATCCTCTTATCTGTCCCAACCCTTTGTGCTTAGCTTAACTGCCTCTTTCTTATCTACTGTAGGCATCGTATGCTTACGGTAAATGGATAAGGGCATCTGAGTTTGTCCTATTGTGCTGAATATTTAAATTGATTTTTGTATGCAAGCTGTCTTATGGGCATAACACCTAAGACAGTTTGTTTATTACAGAGATTAATTTGGATTTTCACTGCATGGTTCGACTAAGTCAGAATTGTGTTTTGTGTGCAAGTATTTTGAAATGGTAAGTGATTTTTGTGTCGTGTATTCCAATGTTCGTGGTATAAGAAAGAATTTCTTTCACCTGTACGTCTACACTGTTCAATACAGGCCAGCTGTTTTGGCATTAAGTGAAACCCAGGTTGGAGTAAATACTGATTTATCAGAGTTTGCTCTACATGGGTATAGCTTGGTGCCATTACTCTTTTCCCATCATGGTCTCGTGGTCTATGTTAGGAATGATATTGCTTGCCAGAGCCTTCCCCAATATGGACAATGTTCCAACACGGACTTTAACTTCTTGTGGCTCAAATTCACTGTCCGCAAGCATGTCATTCATTATTGTTTTATATGTGACGACTTAGTGAGTTAATTTGAGAAGTTAATTCATTAAATAAGAATAAAATATTCATAAATTCTACATTTATTTCAATCTGTTAATTTTCTGCGCAAATAAGTCTTGATTGTCTTCTGCTAAGAATAACAAAATCATCATGATCCGTTGTACCGGCGATAAGTTTTAGAGTTGATCCAATAAAATCTATAGATTGGGTAGGTCTTTTATGAAGCAGAAGGAAGCTTATTTATTTCATTGAAGTCAGCATCAAGTGATGCTACGATGTCCTGATTACTAAACAGTCGTTTTAGATTATTGATGTCAGTAGACAATATTTCGAAATCTGTTAAATAAACAAAAAATAAAAAAAATTAGTATAATGACACTTTTAGTAGCTCCATAGGCCGAATATTAACGCTATTTAAGATCATCGGTCTAAATTGCTTTATTTATCTAACATTTCTGTCAGCATCGTGCAGTCATACCGCACACACGACGAGCGGAAGAAAATAATTTTAAATAATTAAATTTCTACCCACCATAAAAACGGACACACACAGTTATACCTGCGGGCTGCCCTAATTAAAAGTAATTAACCTTTTAATCCGGATTAATATGCGCGAGTAGTTTTTCTAAAAATAGGTCGTGCAATTAAATTCGGGTGTAAGTGTAATAAAAAATTCAATTAACAGTAATAAAAAAAAAAACAAAAAAATCATTTTTTGGGAATCCCATTATGGGTAAATCTGAGAAAAGAAAAAGTGATGTGAAAAAGGCCTATGAAGCCTAGGAGAGCCAGATAAAGGCAGGCATAAAGATTCACGGGAAGGAATTCCTGGTATCATTGCACGCTAAGCTGAGCGACATCGACCAGTTATACGAAAAAGAAGAGGAGATGGACATCTACGATAAAGAAATTAATAGTGATGAAGAAGATGAAGCTACTGACAATAAAGAAGAGCCAACTTTACAAGAAAGAGGGAAGCACAGAGTTTAATACCTACACGGTATACATTATAGCCATGATGCCAATGAAATCAAAGAAGAACTATCGAAGGAAGGAATATCTGCTTTGGCAGTAAGCCCATATAAGTTAGTAAAAAAATGTAACAGCTTCGTGGTTGAAGTAGACAAGACAGAGGATATCCCTTCCATATATGGTAAAACTCTCCTTATGAACCAAAAGGTTTACTGGGAGAAATTCAAAAGTACCAGCATCTCTCAGTGCAAGAATTGCCAAAAATTCGGTCATGTAGCTAGCAACTGTGGAATGAAGTACAGGTGCATCAAGTGCAAAGATGACCATTTACCAGACCAATGCACAAGAACCAGCAACGGCATAACAGACGACAAAGTTTACTGTGTAAACTGCCAGCAGACAGGGCACCCAGTAAGCTAATGGATGCCCAATGAGAAAGAAAAAACTTGCCGAGAAGGTAAAATCTGCAGCCGAAAAACAAGAGAAACACGCTTTTGCAGTCCGATCAGCAACCAGAACTATTGTCAGCGGTCTTTCGTATGCCAACATAGCAGCAGCAGTCGGGCCAGCCCCCAAATCCGTTGGACCAATACCTTCGAAACCAGCTCAATAGCCAGGAAAAAAAGCCCTCACCACAACTTCCAACACAAGCCTTACAGAAGCCAACGGCATCAAAAGCAAATTATCATCAAAGACCATCAACAACGAACAATCAGATGCCGAAAGGATCAATGTCATTCATCATCTTCAAGGATACCGAAAGACTGTTTGGAGCAGATCTCTTCTCCCTTCTCTAGAAGGCAAAAGAGATAATTCCAAGCAACTACGGTACTTTGGATGATTAAGATAAGACAAATATATTGGGTCAACTTATATTCAAATTATGTATATAAAAACCCAACTTTCAATTATAACATATAACGTTAATTCTATTTATTTCACAGCCAGACGAATTTCTCTATCTATGTTTTTAAAATAAAAAAAAACCAGACATTATTTTCTTACAGGAAACCAACATCACAGCGAAGAACAACTTTAAATCAGACCATTACACATCCTACAGAGAGGACAAAGGAGCGAGCAGCAGAGGAACAGCAATTCTTCTCAAATCAGACCTCAGGAGCGAAAAGAAAAGAATAACTGGACTAAGATTCATGGAAACAACGACAGTCGTCACTAAACTGACCGAGTCTGAGAAGTTTTTTCTACTAGTCTCAGTATACATCAAGTGCAACTCAACAAGAAGCGACATACATCACGATCTCCACATTATCAACAGCATTGCTAATCAATACACATCTTGTGTCATTGGAGGAGACTTCAACGGTCAGTACCCTCTATGGATGGATACCGCGGAATCTCACCAAGGCAAAGCAGTTGTTGACTGGCTACAAGGAAATCCCGAGCATCACTCTTTATTTGTCGTGTCTTAACCAAAACCAACATTCCCTAGAACTCCATCTCATTTGGATTTCTTTCTGGTTACGGCGAACTTCATCAACATCCTACCTGAACTACGGAACTACAATTGCGTAGCACACGATAGTGATTCCGACCATCTGGCAGTAGAAGTTAGGGTACGACCTAATCAAAGGATATTCTGCGAACAACCAGAACAAGAGCTCCACATAAGGTATAACAGGGTCAACTGGAGAACATTCCGTACCGAAATTGAAAGAAATCTCCCGGAAGTCCCAACCAGCAGCAATCTCTCAAACAGCGAAATTGATAGTGCCATACTCCAATTCGAGACAACAGTTACCAACGCCTTGGAAAAGCTCAAGACCGCAAAAACCAGCAGAGACCGATATGCGAATATGCCGGAACATATACAGGCCATATATGCTCACAGACAGAGGCTCAGCAAAAAGCTTCAACGGATATACCACAGGTTGTTCAACAGAGAGAACGACGAGTATAGGCGCATATACTCCGCACTTCAATGTACCAGCACCATGTTCAACCAGGCAGTGAAACATCACCAGGAGGATGAATTCAGGAAAAGACTTGCCAAAATCAAACCGGGACCCGATGCCTTCAAGAAAATTAACCAGCTCGTTGGGAAAAAGAGCACGATGCCAGATACAATAATGCATGGGCAATATACTGCAACAACACCAACCGAAAAAGCAGAAGCCCTCGCTAAGCATTTTGAAGAGACCTTCAAGGATCGCCCGCCCAATCACCTTCCTGAATTCATCGAAGAAGTTGAAAACAAGTTTGAAGAAGTTGCAGCCTCTAATACTTCAGTCACCAACTTTAATGAGGACAGTCCAGCACTCGGACCAACTGGAGATACTTTTTTTTCCATCGAGGAAGTAACTGCATTCTGAAGCATTCTTATGTTCAGACGCTAGTTTGCATTCATCATTAAAGCAGTCGCTCCGATCTCTGCGACTACTGCCTAAGATGGTATCAGCAGTACTAATGAATTTGTTCTTAAGGCGTGACCATTTTTCCTCTACGCCCGGAATTCTGTCCCCAGGACTTACTCTTCCCTCATCGATCTCTCCGAGGGCGAGCCTTAGTGCGCGACTGTATTGGTTGCTTTTGCATTCATCGCGTAGGGCAGCCGTGTTGATTCGAGCCTGACCAGCGGATGCAATACTTCTTCGCATAGCAATCCGCCCTGGGAACACCACACCAACGAGATAGTGGTCCGAGTCGATGTTGGCACCTCGATAGGTTCGTATCGTCCTCAGGCTCGAGTAGTGGCGGCGATCTATCAACACGTGGTCAATTTGGTTACGAGTGACTCCATCAGCCGATACCCAAGTGACTTTGTGGATATCTTTACGCGAGAGGCTGGTACTCGCAACGACCAATTTTGTTGATGCTGCCATTTCTATGACTCGTAGTCCGTTGTCATTAGTGTTCTCATGCAAACTATGGGATCCTATGTACTGCCTGAATACTGGCTCCCTACCTAATTTTGCGTTGAAGTCACCAAGGATGATTTTAACGTCATACCTTGGGCAGGCATTGAGGGTCCTCTCTACAAGTTCGTAGTAGGAATCTTTTTCTTCTTCTTCGGACTCCTCAGTAGGTGCGTGAACGTTTATGAGGCTGATGTTATTGAATTCGCCTCGCACGCAAAGGGTGCATAGCCTTTCATTTATTGCGTTAAAGCCGATGACGGTAGGCTTCATTTATTGGCTGACTAGGAAGCCTACCCCGAGCACATGGTGTTTTGAGTGACCGCTAAAATATATGTCGTATTCTTTTTTCTGCAAAACACCATTCCCTGGCCATCTCACTTCCTGAAGTGCTGTTATGTCAGCTTTATACATGGCCAGGACATCAGCTAGCTGTTGTGCAGCTCGAGCTCTATAGAGCGTTCTGACGTTCCATGAGAAAATTCTTAAATCGTTTAGCCGTTGTCGTTGCTTGGTTCGTCGTTGAGAAATCAGTATATTTCCGATGCTTGTTGTCGGGTTCTGAGTAATATATTTAAAACGTCTATAGTAACCCGATAATCCTAGGAAAGAGCGAAGAGCTCGAAGAGTTGTAGGAAGCTCATACTCAGTTATAGCGCGAACTTTTTCTTCAGCCGTTTTAAGACGACCTTGGAAGACGATAAATCCTAAAAACTCTACACTAGTTTTAAAAAACTTAGTTTTTTCAAGGTTTACCTTCATATTTGCATTTGAGAGTTTTTTTAATACACTCCATATCCTTTACATGTGTTTCGTTTCCAACCGCTTTTGACTTGTCCTGCGCCACAATTCCTGGTTAGATATAGTTTGTGGCCAGCGGATCTTCAGGATGTGACGTAGACAGCGATTCACGAAAGCCTGCGATTTTCTCGAGATGGTAGCCGAGACTTTCCAGGTTTCGCAAGTATATAATAGCACGGATCTAACATTGGATTCGAAGAATCTTAACTTAGTGCGTAAGGAGACTTGACAGGATTTCCAAATTTGAGACAGAGAACCAAAGGCAACGCGGGCTTTATTTATTCTATTATTTACGTCCAGATCCGTACCACCGTTTGCTGATACGATACTTCCAAGGTAATTAAACTGTTCGACTTCTTCAACATGTGCGTCATGCAGAATAATACGTTGTTGTGTAGGGCGGCCTGTTAGCATTATTTTTGTCTTTTTGCTATTTATTCTAAGACCGCACGACTCTTCTTTAACTGTAGAGTTTGACACATCTCTTTCAGCCCACTGATGTTATTTGCCATGAGAAATATATGGTCGGCATAGTCTAAATGGCTAAGACTTTCATACGGTCTCCATTTATATATATATACATGACAAGGGACGCCTATATCTTCTCGTTGAACATCATCGATAGTTCTTTGAAAAATAATAGGGGCATTCTTGAGCCCGAATGGAGGACGACAAAATTCGTACTTTCCATTATTAACAGGAAAAGCTGTTTTTTCACGGTCTTTTTCAGCAAGAACGATCTGGTGGAATCCAGATTTCAGATCAATAAATAAAATAAAAATGTATTGGCGACAGCTCCTGAAGGAGCCAAGGCCTAGTGACTTATACTCTCAACCATTCCTGTGTGTGTATTGATAATCTGCAAGAATGGAAGGGATCTACAGTTTACCGCCGAGTCCGAACGGCTACATGAGATGCACTTTTTCGAGATTTTACTCTTGGTGGTTTTGTCAGTTCCTCGTAAGAGGCAGTACCCCGGAAAAAAAGGTGGCTATGAGCTGGATTCGAACCCAGCCTCATTCGCTTAGCAGTCCGACACACTTAACCACTAAGCCACGGGGCACTACAGATCAATGGTACTGAAATATTTTGACTTTTCCAAATTAGAAAGAATAACTGAAGTGCCTGGAATCGGATAACGATCCGAGATAGTACTTTTGTTTAGCTTTCGGAAATCAATAACAAGTCTTAATTTTTGATTTCCGAATTCATCTGTACCCTTTTTATTCACCACCCATATTGGGTTATTATATGGTGAACGACTTTTACGGATAATTCCCTCTTTAAGAAGAGATTGCACTTCATTAATGAATAAATTGGTTCTTTTGCTATTGTGCGAATTGTTTGTAACCTTGTCGCACTGGTCACACTCTGATGCATGCACACAATATGTTTTTGTATATATATATACATATATACACACACAGTTATACCTGCGGGCTGCCCTAATTAAAAGTAATTGACCTTTTAATCCGGATTAATATGCGCGAGTAGTTTTTCTAAAAATAGGTCGTGTAATTAAATTCGGGTGTAAGTGTAATAAAAAATTCAATTAACAGTAATAAAAAAAAAAAAAAAAAAATCATTTTTTGGGAATCCCATTATGGGTAAATCTGAGAAAAGAAAAAGTGATGTGAAAAAGGCCTATGAAGCCTAGGAGAGCCAGATAAAGGCAGGCATAAAGATTCACGGGAAGGAATTCCTGGTATCTTTGCACGCTAAGCTGAGCGACATCGACCAGTTATACGAAAAAGAAGAGGAGATGGACATCTACGATAAAGAAATTAATAGTGATGAAGAAGATGAAGCTACTGACAATAAAGAAGAGCCAACTTTACAAGAAAGAGGGAAGCACAGAGTTTAATACATACACGGTATACATTATAGCCATGATGCCAATGAAGTCAACGAAGAACTATCGAAGGAAGGAATATCTGCTTTGGCAGTAAGCCCATATAAGTTAGTAAAAAAATGTAACAGCTTCGTGGTTGAAGTAGACAAGACAGAGGATATCCCTTCCATATATGGTAAAACTCTCCTTATGAACCAAAAGGTTTACTGGGAGAAATTCAAAAGTACCAGCATCTCTCAGTGCAAGAATTGCCAAAAATTCGGTCATGTAGCTAGCAACTGTGGAATGAAGTACAGGTGCGTCAAGTGCAAAGATGACCATTTACCAGGCCAATGCACAAGAACAAGCAACGGTATAACAGACGACAAAGTTTACTGTGTAAACTGCCAGCAGACAGGGCACCCAGTAAGCTAATGGATGCCCAATGAGAAAGAAAAAACTTGCCGAGAAGGTAAAATCTGCAGCCGAAAAACAAGAGAAACACGCTTTTGCAGTCCGATCAGCAACCAGAACTATTGTCAGCGGTCTTTCGTATGCCAACATAGCAGCAGCAGTCGGGCCAGCCCCCAAATCCGTTGGACCAATACCTTCGAAACCAGCTCAATAGCCAGGAAAAAAAGCCCTCACCACAACTTCCAACACAAGCCTTACAGAAGCCAACGGCATCAAAAGCAAATTATCATCAAAGACCATCAACAACGAACAATCAGATGCCGAAAGGATCAATGTCATTCATCATCTTCAAGGATACCGAAAGACTGTTTGGAGCAGATCTCTTCTCCCTTCTCTAGAAGGCAAAAGAGATAATTCCAAGCAACTACGGTACTTTGGATGATTAAGATAAGACAAATATATTGGGTCAACTTATATTCAAATTATGTATATAAAAACCCAACTTTCAATTATAACATATAACGTTAATTCTATTTATTTCACAGCCAGACGAATTTCTCTATCTATGTTTTTAAAATAAAAAAAAACCAGACATTATTTTCTTACAGGAAACCAACATCACAGCGAAGAACAACTTTAAATCAGACCATTACACATCCTACAGAGAGGACAAAGGAGCGAGCAGCAGAGGAACAGCAATTCTTCTCAAATCAGACCTCAGGAGCGAAAAGAAAAGAATAACTGGACTAAGATTCATGGAAACAACGACAGTCGTCACTAAACTGACCGAGTCTGAGAAGTTTTTTCTACTAGTCTCAGTATACATCAAGTGCAACTCAACAAGAAGCGACATACATCACGATCTCCACATTATCAACAGCATTGCTAATCAATACACATCTTGTGTCATTGGAGGAGACTTCAACGGTCAGTACCCTCTATGGATGGATACCGCGGAATCTCACCAAGGCAAAGCAGTTGTTGACTGGCTACAAGGAAATCCCGAGCATCACTCTTTATTTGTCGTGTCTTAACCAAAACCAACATTCCCTAGAACTCCATCTCATTTGGATTTCTTTCTGGTTACGGCGAACTTCATCAACATCCTACCTGAACTACGGAACTACAATTGCGTAGCACACGATAGTGATTCCGACCATCTGGCAGTAGAAGTTAGGGTACGACCTAATCAAAGGATATTCTGCGAACAACCAGAACAAGAGCTCCACATAAGGTATAACAGGGTCAACTGGAGAACATTCCGTACCGAAATTGAAAGAAATCTCCCGGAAGTCCCAACCAGCAGCAATCTCTCAAACAGCGAAATTGATAGTGCCATACTCCAATTCGAGACAACAGTTACCAACGCCTTGGAAAAGCTCAAGACCGCAAAAACCAGCAGAGACCGATATGCGAATATGCCGGAACATATACAGGCCATATATGCTCACAGACAGAGGCTCAGCAAAAAGCTTCAACGGATATACCACAGGTTGTTCAACAGAGAGAACGACGAGTATAGGCGCATATACTCCGCACTTCAATGTACCAGCACCATGTTCAACCAGGCAGTGAAACATCACCAGGAGGATGAATTCAGGAAAAGACTTGCCAAAATCAAACCGGGACCCGATGCCTTCAAGAAAATTAACCAGCTCGTTGGGAAAAAGAGCACGATGCCAGATACAATAATGCATGGGCAATATACTGCAACAACACCAACCGAAAAAGCAGAAGCCCTCGCTAAGCATTTTGAAGAGACCTTCAAGGATCGCCCGCCCAATCACCTTCCTGAATTCATCGAAGAAGTTGAAAACAAGTTTGAAGAAGTTGCAGCCTCTAATACTTCAGTCACCAACTTTAATGAGGACAGTCCAGCACTCGGACCAACTGGAGATACTTTTTTTTCCATCGAGGAAGTAACTGCATTCTGAAGCATTCTTATGTTCAGACGCTAGTTTGCATTCATCATTAAAGCAGTCGCTCCGATCTCTGCGACTACTGCCTAAGATGGTATCAGCAGTACTAATGAATTTGTTCTTAAGGCGTGACCATTTTTCCTCTACGCCCGGAATTCTGTCCCCAGGACTTACTCTTCCCTCATCGATCTCTCCGAGGGCGAGCCTTAGTGCGCGACTGTATTGGTTGCTTTTGCATTCATCGCGTAGGGCAGCCGTGTTGATTCGAGCCTGACCAGCGGATGCAATACTTCTTCGCATAGCAATCCGCCCTGGGAACACCACACCAACGAGATAGTGGTCCGAGTCGATGTTGGCACCTCGATAGGTTCGTATCGTCCTCAGGCTCGAGTAGTGGCGGCGATCTATCAACACGTGGTCAATTTGGTTACGAGTGACTCCATCAGCCGATACCCAAGTGACTTTGTGGATATCTTTACGCGAGAGGCTGGTACTCGCAACGACCAATTTTGTTGATGCTGCCATTTCTATGACTCGTAGTCCGTTGTCATTAGTGTTCTCATGCAAACTATGGGATCCTATGTACTGCCTGAATACTGGCTCCCTACCTAATTTTGCGTTGAAGTCACCAAGGATGATTTTAACGTCATACCTTGGGCAGGCATTGAGGGTCCTCTCTACAAGTTCGTAGTAGGAATCTTTTTCTTCTTCTTCGGACTCCTCAGTAGGTGCGTGAACGTTTATGAGGCTGATGTTATTGAATTCGCCTCGCACGCAAAGGGTGCATAGCCTTTCATTTATTGCGTTAAAGCCGATGACGGTAGGCTTCATTTATTGGCTGACTAGGAAGCCTACCCCGAGCACATGGTGTTTTGAGTGACCGCTAAAATATATGTCGTATTCTTTTTTCTGCAAAACACCATTCCCTGGCCATCTCACTTCCTGAAGTGCTGTTATGTCAGCTTTATACATGGCCAGGACATCAGCTAGCTGTTGTGCAGCTCGAGCTCTATAGAGCGTTCTGACGTTCCATGAGAAAATTCTTAAATCGTTTAGCCGTTGTCGTTGCTTGGTTCGTCGTTGAGAAATCAGTATATTTCCGATGCTTGTTGTCGGGTTCTGAGTAATATATTTAAAACGTCTATAGTAACCCGATAATCCTAGGAAAGAGCGAAGAGCTCGAAGAGTTGTAGGAAGCTCATACTCAGTTATAGCGCGAACTTTTTCTTCAGCCGTTTTAAGACGACCTTGGAAGACGATAAATCCTAAAAACTCTACACTAGTTTTAAAAAACTTAGTTTTTTCAAGGTTTACCTTCATATTTGCATTTGAGAGTTTTTTTAATACACTCCATATCCTTTACATGTGTTTCGTTTCCAACCGCTTTTGACTTGTCCTGCGCCACAATTCCTGGTTAGATATAGTTTGTGGCCAGCGGATCTTCAGGATGTGACGTAGACAGCGATTCACGAAAGCCTGCGATTTTCTCGAGATGGTAGCCGAGACTTTCCAGGTTTCGCAAGTATATAATAGCACGGATCTAACATTGGATTCGAAGAATCTTAACTTAGTGCGTAAGGAGACTTGACAGGATTTCCAAATTTGAGACAGAGAACCAAAGGCAACGCGGGCTTTATTTATTCTATTATTTACGTCCAGATCCGTACCACCGTTTGCTGATACGATACTTCCAAGGTAATTAAACTGTTCGACTTCTTCAACATGTGCGTCATGCAGAATAATACGTTGTTGTGTAGGGCGGCCTGTTAGCATTATTTTTGTCTTTTTGCTATTTATTCTAAGACCGCACGACTCTTCTTTAACTGTAGAGTTTGACACATCTCTTTCAGCCCACTGATGTTATTTGCCATGAGAAATATATGGTCGGCATAGTCTAAATGGCTAAGACTTTCATACGGTCTCCATTTATATATATATACATGACAAGGGACGCCTATATCTTCTCGTTGAACATCATCGATAGTTCTTTGAAAAATAATAGGGGCATTCTTGAGCCCGAATGGAGGACGACAAAATTCGTACTTTCCATTATTAACAGGAAAAGCTGTTTTTTCACGGTCTTTTTCAGCAAGAACGATCTGGTGGAATCCAGATTTCAGATCAATAAATAAAATAAAAATGTATTGGCGACAGCTCCTGAAGGAGCCAAGGCCTAGTGACTTATACTCTCAACCATTCCTGTGTGTGTATTGATAATCTGCAAGAATGGAAGGGATCTACAGTTTACCGCCGAGTCCGAACGGCTACATGAGATGCACTTTTTCGAGATTTTACTCTTGGTGGTTTTGTCAGTTCCTCGTAAGAGGCAGTACCCCGGAAAAAAAGGTGGCTATGAGCTGGATTCGAACCCAGCCTCATTCGCTTAGCAGTCCGACACACTTAACCACTAAGCCACGGGGCACTACAGATCAATGGTACTGAAATATTTTGACTTTTCCAAATTAGAAAGAATAACTGAAGTGCCTGGAATCGGATAACGATCCGAGATAGTACTTTTGTTTAGCTTTCGGAAATCAATAACAAGTCTTAATTTTTGATTTCCGAATTCATCTGTACCCTTTTTATTCACCACCCATATTGGGTTATTATATGGTGAACGACTTTTACGGATAATTCCCTCTTTAAGAAGAGATTGCACTTCATTAATGAATAAATTGGTTCTTTTGCTATTGTGCGAATTGTTTGTAACCTTGTCGCACTGGTCACACTCTGATGCATGCACACAATATGTTTTTGTATATATATATACATATATACACACACAGTTATACCTGCGGGCTGCCCTAATTAAAAGTAATTGACCTTTTAATCCGGATTAATATGCGCGAGTAGTTTTTCTAAAAATAGGTCGTGTAATTAAATTCGGGTGTAAGTGTAATAAAAAATTCAATTAACAGTAATAAAAAAAAAAAAAAAAAAATCATTTTTTGGGAATCCCATTATGGGTAAATCTGAGAAAAGAAAAAGTGATGTGAAAAAGGCCTATGAAGCCTAGGAGAGCCAGATAAAGGCAGGCATAAAGATTCACGGGAAGGAATTCCTGGTATCTTTGCACGCTAAGCTGAGCGACATCGACCAGTTATACGAAAAAGAAGAGGAGATGGACATCTACGATAAAGAAATTAATAGTGATGAAGAAGATGAAGCTACTGACAATAAAGAAGAGCCAACTTTACAAGAAAGAGGGAAGCACAGAGTTTAATACATACACGGTATACATTATAGCCATGATGCCAATGAAGTCAACGAAGAACTATCGAAGGAAGGAATATCTGCTTTGGCAGTAAGCCCATATAAGTTAGTAAAAAAATGTAACAGCTTCGTGGTTGAAGTAGACAAGACAGAGGATATCCCTTCCATATATGGTAAAACTCTCCTTATGAACCAAAAGGTTTACTGGGAGAAATTCAAAAGTACCAGCATCTCTCAGTGCAAGAATTGCCAAAAATTCGGTCATGTAGCTAGCAACTGTGGAATGAAGTACAGGTGCGTCAAGTGCAAAGATGACCATTTACCAGGCCAATGCACAAGAACAAGCAACGGTATAACAGACGACAAAGTTTACTGTGTAAACTGCCAGCAGACAGGGCACCCAGTAAGCTAATGGATGCCCAATGAGAAAGAAAAAACTTGCCGAGAAGGTAAAATCTGCAGCCGAAAAACAAGAGAAACACGCTTTTGCAGTCCGATCAGCAACCAGAACTATTGTCAGCGGTCTTTCGTATGCCAACATAGCAGCAGCAGTCGGGCCAGCCCCCAAATCCGTTGGACCAATACCTACGAAACCAGCTCAATAGCCAGGAAAAAAAGCCCTCACCACAACTTCCAACACAAGCCTTACAGAAGCCAACGGCATCAAAAGCAAATTATCATCAAAGACCATCAACAACGAACAATCAGATGCCGAAAGGATCAATGTCATTCATCATCTTCGAGGATACCGAAAGACTGTTTGGAGCAGATCTCTTCTCCCTTCTCCAGAAGGCAAAAGAGATAATTCCAAGCAACTACGGTACTTTGGATGATTAAGATAAGACAAATTTATTGGGTCAACTTATATTCAAATTATGTATATAAAACCCAACTTTCAATTATAACATATAACGTTACTTCTATTTATTCCACAGCCAGATGAATTTCTCTATCTATGTTTTTAAAATAAAAAATAAAAAAACCCAGACATTATTTTCTTACAGGAAACCAACATCACAGCGAAGAACAACTTTAAATCAGACCATTACACATCCTACAGAGAGGACAAAGGAGCGAGCAGCAGAGGAACAGCAATTCTTCTCAAATCAGACCTCAGGAGCGAAAAGAAAAGAATAACTGGACTAAGATTCATGGAAACAACGACAGTTGTCACTAAACTGACCGAGTCTGAGAAGTTTTTTCTACTAGTCTCAGTATACATCAAGTGCAACTCAACAAGAAGCGACATACATCACGATCTCCACATTATCAACAGCATTGCTAATCAATACACATCTTGTGTCATTGGAGGAGACTTCAACGGTCAGTACCCTCTATGGATGGATACCGCGGAATCTCACCAAGGCAAAGCAATTGTTGACTGGCTACAAGGAAATCCCGAGCATCACTCTTTATTTGTCGTGTCTTAACCAAAACCAACATTCCCTAGAACTCCATCTCATTTGGATTTCTTTCTGGTTACGGCGAACTTCATCAACATCCTACCTGAACTACGGAACTACAATTGCGTAACACACGATAGTGATTCCGACCATCTGGCAGTAGAAGTTAGGGTACGACCTAATCAAAGGATATTCTGCGAACAACCAGAACAAGAGCTCCACATAAGGTATAACAGGGTCAACTGGAGAACATTCCGTACCGAAATTGAAAGAAATCTCCCGGAAGTCCCAACCAGCAGCAATCTCTCAAACAGCGAAATTGATAGTGCCATACTCCAATTCGAGACAACAGTTACCAACGCCTTGGAAAAGCTCAAGACCGCAAAAACCAGCAGAGACCGATATGCGAATATGCCGGAACATATACAGGCCATATATGCTCACAGACAGAGGCTCCGCAAAAAGCTTCAACGGATATACCACAGGTTGTTCAACAGAGAGAACGACGAGTATAGGCGCATATACTCCGCACTTCAATGTACCAGCACCATGTTCAACCAGGCAGTGAAACATCACCAGGAGGATGAATTCAGGAAAAGACTTGCCAAAATCAAACCGGGACCCGATGCCTTCAAGAAAATTAACCAGCTCGTTGGGAAAAAGAGCACGATGCCAGATACAATAATGCACGGGCAATATACTGCAACAACACCAACCGAAAAAGCAGAAGCCCTCGCTAAGCATTTTGAAGAGACCTTCAAGGATCGCCCGCCCAATCACCTTCCTGAATTCATCGAAGAAGTTGAAAACAAGTTTGAAGAAGTTGCAGCCTCTAATACTTCAGTTACCAACTTTAATGAGGACAGTCCAGCACTCGGACCAACTGGAGATGCTTTTACTTCCATCGAGGAAGTAACTGACATAATCCACGGAGGAAATTCTAAGAAGTCAGCAGGAAATGATGGGATTTCTAACTTTGTTCTTAAAAAGCTACCAAATCTCGCCATCCTACTGCTGACGATCATCTTCAATAACTGCCTTAATAACAGCTACTTCCCCGAAACATGGAAAACGGCAAAAGTGGTGCCCGTTCCGAAGAAAACCAACAGGACTAGTGTCGATGGATATCGGCCGATTTCGCTTTTATGCTGTGTCAGAAAAATCCTGAAGGGAATTATCCTGAGAAAGCTTCATCATTTCTTTAGGAAAAGGGAATTCATACCGGAATGTCAGTATGGTTTCCGAGCACGACACTCAACCATCCATCCGCTTCTTGGACTGCACTCCGACGTGACAAATGGACTAAACAAGAAAAAGACGACAGTCGCCTGTTTACTGGACATCGAAAAGGCCTTCGACACAGTTTGGATAAAAGGACTAATATTTAAACTGTCAGGTCTAGGACTACCTCAACACTTGGTAAGATTAATCAAAAATTTTCTAACCCATAGATCCTTTTATGTACAGGTAAACAAAGAATATTCACAAAGAAAGACGATCAGCGCTGGAGTTCCACAAGGTTGAAGATAAAGCAGATCGAAGTTTTTGAAAGGAAGATACTCCGTAGCTGTACAGGCCTACACCGAAACCCCATTACAAGGAAATATGTCCCAAACAAGAAGCTATATGAAGACAGCAAAGTGATCCCAATAAATCAGTTCATGACACAGCTCTCCAAAAATATTTTGAGGAACTTGGAGGACCACCCCAACTTGGAAATCCAGCAACAACTAGAGCCCAGCCATCGCTACCTCAACATTCGAGCCATCACAGACGATCGATTCGAGGATATAATGAACAATGACGGAGCCCCGTTCTACGAGAGAACCGGCAGCGGACACAACAAAGGATAAGCAACACCGCAACATAAATTCTAACGAATATAATAAAAATTATCTAATCTAATCTAATCTAATTTTCAAAAATTGCTACTTCCCCTTTTCGAAACGGAATATACAGAGCAGATGAGTAGTCCATTATTTTGGAAGAAACAGTTGTTATTAAGATTAATCTGTAAATATGAAAAATTTAGCGAATGTTATCTTAATGTATTTTCTTTACGTCAACGAGGACGGTTGTACCTAAATCTTCTTGAGTATCGATCTTAAGCTCATAGATGCCGGACGTCAGGACGAGGTGCGCGCATAAATAATTAAACAAAAGTCAACAAAAAAAAAAAAAATTTATTGCGCATTGTTATCGCGAGTGTTAAAAAAAAATAACATACACACTCGTTTGAGAAATTGGCAAAAACCCCTCGCGTGTGCTGTAAAGAAAATAACAATATCCACTCGCGTCGTTGGAAGACGATAAGATGCCCATTCGCGCTGTGGAAGAAAAAAAAATAATACACACTTGCATAACAAGTCAAATTATCCTCTTATCTGTCCCAACCCTTTGTGCTTAGCTTAACTGCCTCTTTCTTATCTACTGTAGGCATCGTATGCTTACGGTAAATGGATAAGGGCATCTGAGTTTGTCCTATTGTGCTGAATATTTAAATTGATTTTTGTATGCAAGCTGTCTTATGGGCATAACACCTAAGACAGTTTGTTTATTACAGAGATTAATTTGGATTTTCACTGCATGGTTCGACTAAGTCAGAATTGTGTTTTGTGTGCAAGTATTTTGAAATGGTAAGTGATTTTTGTGTCGTGTATTCCAATGTTCGTGGTATAAGAAAGAATTTCTTTCACCTGTACGTCTACACTGTTCAATACAGGCCAGCTGTTTTGGCATTAAGTGAAACCCAGGTTGGAGTAAATACTGATTTATCAGAGTTTGCTCTACATGGGTATAGCTTGGTGCCATTACTCTTTTCCCATCATGGTCTCGTGGTCTATGTTAGGAATGATATTGCTTGCCAGAGCCTTCCCCAATATGGACAATGTTCCAACACGGACTTTAAATTCTTGTGGCTCAAATTCACTGTCCGCAAGCATGTCATTCATTATTGTTTTATATGTGACGACTTAGTGAGTTAATTTGAGAAGTTAATTCATTAAATAAGAATAAAATATTCATAAATTCTACATTTATTTCAATCTGTTAATTTTCTGCGCAAATAAGTCTTGATTGTCTTCTGCTAAGAA
The DNA here is from genome assembly GCA_963971375.1 of Platycheirus rosarum. Lineage (NCBI taxonomy): Eukaryota > Metazoa > Arthropoda > Insecta > Diptera > Syrphidae > Platycheirus > Platycheirus rosarum. The sequence goes on from OZ020507.1 coordinate 156,154,149, forward strand.
TAACAAAATCATCATGATCCGTTGTACCGGCGATAAGTTTTAGAGTTGATCCAATAAAATCTATAGATTGGGTAGGTCTTTTATGAAGCAGAAGGAAGCTTATTTATTTCATTGAAGTCAGCATCAAGTGATGCTACGATGTCCTGATTACTAAACAGTCGTTTTAGATTATTGATGTCAGTAGACAATATTTCGAAATCTGTTAAATAAACAAAAAATAAAAAAAATTAGTATAATGACACTTTTAGTAGCTCCATAGGCCGAATATTAACGCTATTTAAGATCATCGGTCTAAATTGCTTTATTTATCTAACATTTCTGTCAGCATCGTGCAGTCATACCGCACACACGACGAGCGGAAGAAAATAATTTTAAATAATTAAATTTCTACCCACCATAAAAACGGACACACACAGTTATACCTGCGGGCTGCCCTAATTAAAAGTAATTAACCTTTTAATCCGGATTAATATGCGCGAGTAGTTTTTCTAAAAATAGGTCGTGTAATTAAATTCGGGTGTAAGTGTAATAAAAAATTCAATTAACAGTAATAAAAAAAAAAAAAAAAAAAATCATTTTTTGGGAATCCCATTATGGGTAAATCTGAGAAAAGAAAAAGTGATGTTAAAAAGGCCTATGAAGCCTAGGAGAGCCAGATAAAGGCAGGCATAAAGATTCACGGGAAGGAATTCCTGGTATCTTTGCACGCTAAGCTGAGCGACATCGACCAGTTATACGAAAAAGAAGAGGAGATGGACATCTACGATAAAGAAATTAATAGTGATGAAGAAGATGAAGCTACTGACAATAAAGAAGAGCCAACTTTACAAGAAAGAGGGAAGCACAGAGTTTAATACCTACACGGTATACATTATAGCCATGATGCCAATGAAGTCAAAGAAGAACTATCGAAGGAAGGAATATCTGCTTTGGCAGTAAGCCCATATAAGTTAGTAAAAAAATGTAACAGCTTCGTAGTTGAAGTAGACAAGACAGCGGATATCCCTTCCATATATGGTAAAACTCTCCTTATGAACCAAAAGGTTTACTGGGAGAAATTCAAAAGTACCAGCATCTCTCAGGCAAGAATTGCCAAAAATTCGGTCATGTAGCTAGCAACTGTGGAATGAAGTACAGGTGCGTCAAGTGCAAAGATGACCATTCACCAGGCCAATGCACAAGAACCAACAACGGTATAACAGACGACAAAGTTTACTGTGTAAACTGCCAGCAGACAGGGCACCCAGTAAGCTAACGGATGCCCAATGAGAAAGAAAAAACTTGCCGAGAAGGTAAAATCTGCAGCCGAAAAACAAGAGAAACACGCTTTTGCAGTCCGATCAGCAACCAGAACTATTGTCAGCGGTCTTTCGTATGCCAACATAGCAGCAGCAGTCGGGCCAGCCCCCAAATCCGTTGGACCAATACCTACGAAACCAGCTCAATAGCCAGGAAAAAAAGCCCTCACCACAACTTCCAACACAAGCCTTACAGAAGCCAACGGCATCAAAAGCAAATTATCATCAAAGACCATCAACAACGAACAATCAGATGCCGAAAGGATCAATGTCATTCATCATCTTCGAGGATACCGAAAGACTGTTTGGAGCAGATCTCTTCTCCCTTCTCCAGAAGGCAAAAGAGATAATTCCAAGCAACTACGGTACTTTGGATGATTAAGATAAGACAAATTTATTGGGTCAACTTATATTCAAATTATGTATATAAAAACCCAACTTTCAATTATAACATATAACGTTAATTCTATTTATTCCACAGCCAGACGAATTTCTCTATCTATGTTTTTAAAATAAAAAATAAAAAAACCCAGACATTATTTTCTTACGTCACAGCGAAGAACAACTTTAAATCAGACCATTACACATCCTACAGAGAGGACAAAGGAGCGAGCAGCAGAGGAACAGCAATTCTTCTCAAATCAGACCTCAGGAGCGAAAAGAAAAGAATAACTGGACTAAGATTCATGGAAACAACGACAGTCGTCACTAAACTGACCGAGTCTGAGAAGTTTTTTCTACTAGTCTCAGTATACATCAAGTCCAACTCAACAAGAAGCGACATACATCACGATCTCCACATTATCAACAGCATTGCTAATCAATACACATCTTGTGTCATTGGAGGAGACTTCAACGGTCAGTACCCTCTATGGATGGATACCGCGGAATCTCACCAAGGCAAAGCAATTGTTGACTGGCTACAAGGAAATCCCGAGCATCACTCTTTATTTGTCGTGTCTTAACCAAAACCAACATTCCCTAGAACTCCATCTCATTTGGATTTCTTTCTGGTTACGGCGAACTTCATCAACATCCTACCTGAACTACGGAACTACAATTGCGTAACACACGATAGTGATTCCGACCATCTGGCAGTAGAAGTTAGGGTACGACCTAATCAAAGGATATTCTGCGAACAACCAGAACAAGAGCTCCACATAAGGTATAACAGGGTCAACTGGAGAACATTCCGTACCGAAATTGAAAGAAATCTCCCGGAAGTCCCAACCAGCAGCAATCTCTCAAACAGCGAAATTGATAGTGCCATACTCCAATTCGAGACAACAGTTACCAACGCCTTGGAAAAGCTCAAGACCGCAAAAACCAGCAGAGACCGATATGCGAATATGCCGGAACATATACAGGCCATATATGCTCACAGACAGAGGCTCCGCAAAAAGCTTCAACGGATATACCACAGGTTGTTCAACAGAGAGAACGACGAGTATAGGCGCATATACTCCGCACTTCAATGTACCAGCACCATGTTCAACCAGGCAGTGAAACATCACCAGGAGGATGAATTCAGGAAAAGACTTGCCAAAATCAAACCGGGACCCGATGCCTTCAAGAAAATTAACCAGCTCGTTGGGAAAAAGAGCACGATGCCAGATACAATAATGCACGGGCAATATACTGCAACAACACCAACCGAAAAAGCAGAAGCCCTCGCTAAGCATTTTGAAGAGACCTTCAAGGATCGCCCGCCCAATCACCTTCCTGAATTCATCGAAGAAGTTGAAAACAAGTTTGAAGAAGTTGCAGCCTCTAATACTTCAGTCACCAACTTTAATGAGGACAGTCCAGCACTCGGACCAACTGGAGATGCTTTTACTTCCATCGAGGAAGTAACTGACATAATCCACGGAGGAAATTCTAAGAAGTCAGCAGGAAATGATGGGATTTCTAACTTTGTTCTTAAAAAGCTACCAAATCTCGCCATCCTACTGCTGACGATCATCTTCAATAACTGCCTTAATAACAGCTACTTCCCCGAAACATGGAAAACGGCAAAAGTGGTGCCCGTTCCGAAGAAAACCAACAGGACTAGTGTCGATGGATATCGGCCGATTTCGCTTTTATGCTGTGTCAGAAAAATCCTGGAGGGAATTATCCTGAGAAAGCTTCATCATTTCTTTAGGAAAAGGGAATTCATACCGGAATGTCAGTATGGTTTCCGAGCACGACACTCAACCATCCATCCGCTTCTTGGACTGCACTCCGACGTGACAAATGGACTAAACAAGAAAAAGACGACAGTCGCCTGTTTACTGGACATCGAAAAGGCCTTCGACACAGTTTGGATAAAAGGACTAATATTTAAACTGTCAGGTCTAGGACTACCTCAACACTTGGTAAGATTAATCAAAAATTTTCTAACCCATAGATCCTTTTATGTACAGGTAAACAAAGAATATTCACAAAGAAAGACGATCAGCGCTGGAGTTCCACAAGGTTGAAGATGAAGCAGATAAAAGTTTTTGAAAGGAAGATACTCCGTAGCTGTACAGGCCTACACCGAAACCCCATTACAAGGAAATATGTCCCAAACAAGAAGCTATATGAAGACAGCAAAGTGATCCCAATAAATCAGTTCATGACACAGCTCTCCAAAAATATTTTGAGGAACTTGGAGGACCACCCCAACTTGGAAATCCAGCAACAGCTAGAGCCCAGCCATCGCTACCTCAACATTCGAGCCATCACAGACGATCGATTCGAGGATATAATGAACAATGACGGAGCCCCGTTCTACGAGAGAACCGGCAGCGGACACAACAAAGGATAAGCAACACCGCAACATAAATTCTAACGAATATAATAAAAATAATCTAATCTAATCTAATCTAATTTTCAAAAATTGCTACTTCCCCTTTTCGAAACGGAATATACAGAGCAGATGAGTAGTCCATTATTTTGGAAGAAACAGTTGTTATTAAGATTAATCTGTAAATATGAAAAATTTAGCGAATGTTATCTTAATGTATTTTCTTTACGTCAACGAGGACGGTTGTACCTAAATCTTCTTGAGTATCGATCTTAAGCTCATAGAGGCCGGACGTCAGGTCGAGGTGCGCGCATAAATAATTAAACAAAAGGCAAAAAAAAAAAATTATTGCGCATTGTTATCGCGAGTGTTAAAAAAAAAATAACATACACACTCGTTTGAGAAATTGGCAAAAACCCCTCGCGTGTGCTGTAAAGAAAATAACAATATCCACTCGCGTCGTTGGAAGACGATAAGATGCCCATTCGCGCTGTGGAAGAAAAAAAAATAATACACACTTGCATAACAAGTCAAATTATCCTCTTATCTGTTCCAACCCTTTGTGCTTAGCTTAACTGCCTCTTTCTTATCTACTGTAGGCATCGTATGCTTACGGTAAATGGATAATGGCATCTGAGTTTGTCCTATTGTGCTGAATATTTAAATTGATTTTTTGTATGCAAGCTGTCTTATGGGCATAACACCTAAGACAGTTTGTTTATTACAGAGATTAATTTGGATTTTCACTGCATGGTTCGACTTAGTCAGAATTGTGTTTTGTGTGTAAGTATTTTGAAATGGTAAGTGATTTTTGTGTCGTGTATTCCAATGTTCGTGGTATAAGAAAGAATTTCTTTCACCTGTACGTCTACACTGTTCAATACAATGCTGTTTTGGCATTAAGTGAAACCCAGGTTGGAGTAAATACTGATTTATCAGAGTTTGCTCTATATAGCTTGGTGCCATTACTCTTTTCCCATCATGGTCTTGTGGTCTATGTTAGGAATGATATTGCTTGCCAGAGCCTTCTCCAATATGGACAATGTTCCATCACGGACTTTAACTTCTTGTGGCTCAAATTCACTGTCCGCAAGCATGTCATTCATTATTGTTTTATTTACAGGAGTCCGAATCTCGACAGCAATTCCACTTGTAACGAGTTTGATGCGCTGTCTGATTCCATCTCGAAAATTGTTTCCCTTTGTCCTCGCACTGAAATCGTTATTACGGGCGATTTCAATGTACACAATTCCAATTGGCTCCGCTATTCTGGTCAGACAACACCCGAAGGAAGGTATGTCGAGCTCTTTGCCGGGTTACATCACCTTACCCAACTGATCGATGTGCCAACGCGTATACCAGATGTTGCTGGGCAAGCCGCCCATACTCTTGACTTGTTTCTTACTTCTCACCCTGCTAAATATACCATTAGTGTAACTTATCCATTTGGCACTTCAGAGCATTGTGTCATTTCAGCTAATTTCTCATCCTCCACCCATCCAGTTAAAGAAAAACTTCCCACCAGGACCGTTTGGCAATACGAGAAAGCCAACTGGGACGGCCTGAATATTTTTTTCCGAAACTTTAACTGGTCACTATGCTTCCTCGATAGTGACATTGATGCCAGTGCTGAAATGATCACAAATGTGATTCTTCTAGGGACGCGTGCTTTTATTTCTAACAGAGTAAAAAGCATCAAACCTAAAGAAAAGTCTTGGTTTAATTCTGAGTGTAAAGAAGCTATCAGGCTCAAAGAAGTAAGTTTCCGTTCTTACAAAGCCAATCCTACAGAGGAAAATCTGAAAAAGCACAAACAAGCAAGAAACTCATGCAACTCCGTTATTGAAAAAACCAAATTTTTGCATGACCAAAAATTACGGCAAAAAATTCTGCAGTGTCCCAAAGGCAGTAAAAATTTTTGGTCATTTGTAAAAAATATTAAAAACTCCTCAACATCTTCGGTTCCAACGCTCATCGACAATAACAAACCAATTGTTTACTCTTCAGAGAAGGCAAACTTGCTCGCCGCCCATTTCGCTGCCAGCTCCACGCTGCCGCATAGCAACGTTGCCCCTCCTTTACTTGAGAATGTAAATTTTTTTCATGGGACAGATTTTTTTCCGCACCCGTACAGTAGCAAGAGTTCTCAAAGATCTCGATATACACAAATCCGCTGGCCCGGATGGTATACCCCCGATTACTCACTGGCAAAGCCACTGCGTAAGCTTTTCCATCGCTCCTACTCTTCTGGAATCTTTCCTAGAAAATGGAAAACAGCATTTGTCCAGCCTGTCCCTAAGAAAGGTGACCCATCCTCCCCCTCCTCCTACCGACCCATAGCACTGACATCCCTTCTTTCTAAGGTCATGGAAACACTGATTAACTGTCAGCTTAAGGAATATCTCGAAGATCGTAAGCTTCTCCATGACCGTCAGTATGGCTTCCGGAGCAACCGTTCCACTGGTGATCTGATGGCATATCTCACCGAACAGTGGAACAAATCTTTACATCGCTTTGGTGAAAGTAAGATTATTGCTCTTGATATCTCCAAGGCATTTGATAGAGTTTGGCATGAAGCTCTCTTATCGAAAATGCGTGCTTTTGGGATCGATAATACTCTTGTTCGTTGGATTAGAAGCTATCTTCTGGACCGTTCAATACAAGTTGTATTGGACGGATTGAAGTCTGATTCCCATAAAATAAATGCTGGTGTGCCCCAGGGCTCTGTTCTGTCTCCGACTCTTTTCCTCATTTTTATAAATGATCTTCTGTCTGTTACTTCTAATCCACTTAACTGTTTTGCTGACGACTCTACCACCAGCTTTTCATATTTGTTCGATAATTCACGTCCTTCGCCTTCAGACGTACAATTGCAACGGTGCCGTATGTCAAGCTCATTAAACTCCGATTTATACAGCATTGTCAAATGGGGTAATAGGAATCGTGTGGAGTTTAATGCTTCGAAAAATCAATGCTGTCTTCTGTCGTTAAAGCTTAACATACCCCTAACGCCATTGTCCATGAATGGCACTTACATCGAAGAAACCGAAAAGCTCTCAGTACTCGGTATGTGTGTCAACGACGACCTCCGTTGGAACGACCATATATTTGAAATCGCTAAGAATGCTGCTAAGTGCTGTGAAATATAGGGATTCTTTTTTTAGCCGTACAACACGACTTTGGAATGGTTTACCCGGCGAGATTTTCCCTTGCCATTTCAATTTGCAAACATTCAAAACCAATGTTAATCGACACCTCCTATCTCTCCCCTCCCTATCTTCGTAATGCCCGCGCAGTGTGGAAGGAAAACAAATAGTCCCTTGTGCGCGCGTTAATTATTAAAAAAAAAAAAAAAAAAAAAAAACAATTTTTCTAATATATCTACTAGATAGCTTGTTTCCTCTTCTTTTGTCTATTTTAACAAAAAATTCTTGCCCTGGTTCGAACTTTCGATGGTTTTTTATTCCGAAGTTCATTTTGTTTATTTTGTGCCTTTTGCAGTAAATTATAGACAACTTCTTTTTGTCTGTGTCACTTAGACAAAAAATTAGATCAAATGGTTTACGCTTATTGACCGTATTTATAGTTAGTTATATTGTACTTATATACTGACATCTGAATGATTTCTTTGACATCATTTAAGTTGTGTTGCAGCTTTATAGTTCTAGCAATTTCACTTAACGTTGAATGGAAGCGTTCGACTTGACTTTGACTAAATTTAAGTAATCTCTTATAAGAGATTGTATCCTTTGAGAGCAAAAAATTGGTTCATTATCTGATACCAACAACTAAGTGTTTTTAAAAGATCCAAGACTTTAAGAAGTGATACTTTTATGTCTACAAGCGATCGTGCAGCTATCGGTTCGGCAATAGCATATTTCGAAAATTTATCAACACATGTAAGAAAATAATTATGATCTGTGTTGAAAATATCAATGTGGGGTATTTCACCAGGCTGAGTTGGCAGAGGGGTTTGGTTTCATAATTTGTTTTTTTGGGTGGCTAGCATATTTTGATTTTGTGCAGATCTTACAAATTTTAACGAAGGTGTTAATTTTATTTCGCATTTTTTGGGAAAAAATATTCATCTGATAGCTGTTGCAGATTTTACCTGGCTGAACGGTGAGCTCTATTATGCTCCATGGCAAGGCCTCTATTTGATCATCTTCGTTAAGAAGGTCTATGACTCTTTTCTTCGTATGTTTGAATCGAACAGCTGGAAATAATTCAACAATATCATCTTGAACTTTACCTAAAGTTTCCAACTGGCATTGTATTCCATTGACAGTGTCAAGATTAATTACTTTTTGAAGAATAGGAAACAAAGATTAAAAATCTTTGAAACGAATGTCATGACGATGATAGCCTTGAAATGGAATTGAGGTTAAAACGTCAGTAATTTTGGATTGTGATAATATAATCTGGCTTATAAAGCAATTAATGGGTGGTATGACTGGCGAATATACTGAGTATACGAGATTTCACTGTGGTCTGTACAATATTCACTTTGATTTGAAAGTGAGTTGTCCGACAAATGTTGTATGAACTGTCTTGACAATGCATCTGCAACTTTGTTTTTGTCCCCTGGCTTATAATGAACTGTAGGAGCGAATTCTACAATGAAGTTCTTCCAGGGTTTTAATTTCATATTTGGGTTCTTATAACAGATTTAAAACGTTAATGGCTGGTGTTCGGTCCGGGTCTCCTTCAACAAATTCTTCCATACATCCCGATTGGTGGCCGACGCCATCCAATTGCGCACCCCAAGGCTTCGGGCGTCCTGGTCTACGCTATCTTTCCAACGTAAGCATGGTCTGCCACGTTCTCTTCTACCATAAAAAGTACCGCAAAAGACTTTCCGAGTTGGTTCCTCTTCGCTCATGCGAGCTAGGTGTCCAGCCCACCGGAGTCTACCGAGCTTTCAACAACATCTGCTTCGAGATAGATTTCATACAATTCATGATTGTATCTTCTCCGGAATCGTACTTCCTCACACACGGGGCCAACAATTCTCCGTAAGACTTTTCTCTCGAACGCGGATAAGAGATCAGAGTGCCTTTTTGTAAGCACCCAAGTCTCGGATCCGTATGTGAGTACTGGTAAGACCATAGTCCTGTACAGCAGCAGTTTGGTTTTTATGGTAAGGTTTGTGGATTTAAAGAGCCTTGACAGACTATAGTAGGTTTTGTTGGATTTCAGCAGCCGCCCGCGTATTTCTTCCTCCATATTGTTATCGGCTGCTACTTTTGACCCAAGATAGTTAAAGGACTGCACTACTTCAAGTTCGTGCTCCGCTACCCTGATGGTTGTACCAACATCTCTCGCAGACGTTGCCGCCATGTACTTAGTCTTCCCTTCATTTTTGTGCAGCCCCAGGTATTTTGCCGCTTGCTCGACCTGGGTAAAGGAGTCCTGTACAGCTTGTTGGCTTCTGCCGATGATGTCGATGTCGTCTGCGTAAGCTAGTATCTGGCTGGACTTGGTGACAATAGTCCCTCTTGTTGACGTGCCAGAGTCACGGATTGCTTTCTCCAACGCCAGGTTGAAGAGGATGGAAGCCAGACCATCCCCTTGTCGGAGTCCATTAAAGATGTTGATTGGTCTGGATAGCAAACCGGCTACTTTTACTTGGCTTGTGATGTTGGTCATGGTCAGCCTACATAGTCGTGTCAATTTATTTGGGATGTCGAATTCTCTCATGGCCTTATAAAGTTCTACCCTGGCTATGCTATCGTAGGCGGCTTTAAAGTCTATAAAAAGATGGTATGTTGGGATATTAAATTCCAGACTTTTTTCCATCACCTGCCTAAGGGTAAAGATCTGATCAATTGTTGATTTGCCTGGTATAAAACCACATTGATATTTGCCGATTATAATATTAGTATGGGGCTATCCGTTCTTGCAGGATAGAGGAGAATATCTTATAGGATGTACTCAACAATGTTATACCCCTATAGTTGCTGCATTTTTTGATATCTCCCTTCTTATGTATGGGACATATGATGCCTTTTCGCCAGTCTTCTGGCATCTCTTCGTGTTCCCATACGTGTACTATGATTTAATGAATTGCTTGATGTAGTGTTGGCCTTCCATGTTTGATCAGCTCGGCAGGTATACCATTGGCTCCTGAGGCCTTATTATTTTTTTATCTCCTCAATGCTTGGTTGCTGCAGCATGAGATCTTCTTCTTGAAATGTTGGAGTCTCCATTTCTTCCGTGAGCTGACCGTTCAGCAGTTCATTAAAGTACATTTCCCATCGCTCCAGAATGCCTTCAGTATCGGTGATCGGATTACCCTGTCCGTCTTTACAATATGTACAGCGTGGTGTGTATTGCGACATGTTTCTGACGGATTGGTAGAACTTCCGCGCCTAGTGCGGACCTCGCTCTCTATTTCTTTCCCTTTCACAGACTATATTTTTTTCCCAGGCTGCCTTTTTTCGTCTGTGAAGTCTTCTTTCTATTCTTCTGAGCTCTTTATATTCATCTTCGCGTGCCCGCGTTCTATGATACTGTTGCATTGCTCGGTATGCAGCATTCTTACGTTCAGACGCTAGTTTGGATTCATCATTAAACCAGTCGCTCCGATCTCTGCGACTACTGCCTAAGATGGTATCAGCAGTACTAATGACTTTGTTCTTAAGGCGTGACCATTTTTCCTCTACGCCCGGAATTCTGTCCCCAGGACTTACTCTTCCCTCATCGAGCTCTCCGAGGGCGAGCCTTAGTGCGCGACTGTATTGGTTGCTTTTGCATTCATCGCGTAGGGCAGCCGTGTTGATTCGAGCCTGACCAGCGGATGCAATACTTCTTCGCATAGCAATCCGCCCTGGGAACACCACACCAACGAGATAGTGGTCCGAGTCGATGTTGGCACCTCGATAGGTTCGTATCGTCCTCAGGCTCGAGTAGTGGCGGCGATCTATCAACACGTGGTCAATTTGGTTACGAGTGACTCCATCAGCCGATACCCAAGTGACTTTGTGGATATCTTTACGCGAGAGGCTGGTACTCGCAACGACCAATTTTGTTGATGCTGCCATTTCTATGACTCGTAGTCCGTTGTCATTAGTGTTCTCATGCAAACTATGGGATCCTATGTACTGCCTGAATACTGGCTCCCTACCTAATTTTGCGTTGAAGTCACCAAGGATGATTTTAACGTCATACATTGGGCAGGCATTGAGGGTCCTCTCTACAAGTTCGTAGTAGGAATCTTTTTCTTCTTCTTCGGACTCCTCAGTAGGTGCGTGAACGTTTATGAGGCTGATGTTATTGAATTCGCCTCGCACGCAAAGGGTGCATAGCCTTTCATTTATTGCGTTAAAGCCGATGACGGTAGGCTTCATTTATTGGCTGACTAGGAAGCCTACCCCGAGCACATGGTGTTTTGAGTGACCGCTAAAATATATGTCGTATTCTTTTTTCTGCAAAACACCATTCCCTGGCCATCTCACTTCCTGAAGTGCTGTTATGTCAGCTTTATACATGGCCAGGACATCAGCTAGCTGTTGTGCAGCTCGAGCTCTATAGAGCGTTCTGACGTTCCATGAGAAAATTCTTAAATCGTTTAGCCGTTGTCGTTGCTTGGTTCGTCGTTGAGAAATCAGTATATTTCCGATGCTTGTTGTCGGGTTCTGAGTAATATATTTAAAACGTCTATAGTAACCCGATAATCCTAGGAAAGAGCGAAGAGCTCGAAGAGTTGTAGGAAGCTCATACTCAGTTATAGCGCGAACTTTTTCTTCAGCCGTTTTAAGACGACCTTGGCAGACGATAATTCCTAAAAACTCTACGCTAGTTTTAAAAAACTTAGTTTTTTCAAGGTTTACCTTCATGTTTGCATTTGAGAGTTCTTAATACACTTTCCGTATCCTTTACATGTGTTTCGACGTCTGGAGAAAATATTAAAATGTCATCAATATGTACATGACATCATCATCATCAGTTCCTGAAACCCCGTTCGGGGCATAGGGCGCCAACAAAACGTCTCCATCCTTCACGATCTGCAACTAGATATCTTAACTGTGGCCACGTCTTTCTCTGGGAATTAGTTTCTGCTAGGACTGTTGATTTCCATGTTGTTCTTGGTCTTCCAACCCGCCGTGAACCCTGAGGATTCCATTCAAAAGACTGCTTCGCAATATCATCGTTTGGTTTCTTTAGTGTATGACCAATCCATTGCCATTTGCGCTTTTTTTATGTCGACGTCCAACCGCTTTTGACTTGTCCTGCGCCACAATTCCTGGTTAGATATAGTTTGTGGCCAGCGGATCTTCAGGATGTGACGTAGACAGCGATTCACGAAAGCCTGCGATTTTCTCGAGATGGTAGCCGAGACTTTCCAGGTTTCGCAAGCATGTAATAGCACGGATCTAACATTGGATTCGAAGAATCTTAACTTAGTGCGTAAGGAGACCTGACTGGATTTCCAAATTTGAGACAGAGAACCAAAGGCAACGCGGGCTTTATTTATTCTATTATTTACGGCCAGATCCGTACCACCACGGCCAGATCCGTGCTGATACGATACTTCCAAAGTAATTAAACTTATTTTTGTCTTTTTGCTATTTATTCTAAGACCGCACGACTCTCCTTTAACCGTAGAGTTTGACACATCTCTTTCAGCCCACTGATGTTATTTGCCATGAGAAATATATGGTCGGCATAGTCTAAATGGCTAAGCCTTTCATACGGTCTCCATTTATATATATATAAATGACAACGGACGCCTATATCTTCTCGTAGAACATCATCGATAGTTCTTTGAAAAATAATAGGGGCATTCTTGAGCCCGAATGGAGGACGACAAAATTCGTACTTTCCATTATTAAAAGAAAAAGCTGTTTTTTTCACGGTCTTTTTCAGCAAGAAGGATCTGGTGGAATCCAGATTTCAGATCAATAAATAAAATAAAAATGTATTGGCGACAGCTCCTGAAGGAGCCAAGGCCTAGTGACTTATACTCTCAACCATTCCTGTGTGTGTGTTGATAATCTGCAAGAATGGAAGGGACCTACAGTTTACCGCCGAGTCCGAACGGCTACATGAGATGCACTTTTTCGAGATTTTACTCTTGGTGGTTTTGTCAGTTCCTCGTAAGAGGCAGTACCCCGGAAAAAAAGGTGGCTATGAGCTGGATTCGAACCCAGGCTCATTCGCTTAGCAGTCCGACACACTAACCACTAAGCCACGGGGCACTACAGATCAATGGTACTGAAATATTTTGACTTTTCCAAATTAGAAAGAATAACTGAAGTGCCTGGAATCGGATAACGATCCGAGATAGTACTTTTGTTTAGCTTTCGGAAATCAATAACAAGTCTTAATTTTTGATTTCCGAATTCATCTGTACCCTTTTTATTCACCACCCATATTGGGTTATTATATGGTGAACGACTTTTACGGATAATTCCCTCTTTAAGAAGAGATTGCACTTCATTAATGAATAAATTGGTTCTTTTGCTATTGTGCGAATTGTTTGTAACCTTGTCGCACTGGTCACACTCTGATGCATGCACACAATATGATTTTGTATATATATATACATATATCGTTTACTTTGTTACTTATATTATCAAGATTTCTCTGGTTTTTCCCATAACTAAAATAATGCAGATATTTTCCCTTATGATAATATTAGATTGTTGCTGCTGCTAGATGTTGCTGGTCGTTGCGGTCCTTATCTCTACGAGGTTTGTTTAATTTTTTTCAAATTAGAGTTGTACTTCTACGAAGTTTAGATAAATTAAGTTGGGCGCCAATGTAATTCCTCTTTAGAACTTATTCAAATTTAAGTTTCTCTGGAACAACTTATTTAAAACAACTGGGATTACAACGTTATAAGTTTGGAAGTTTATTAAGAACAGAAAACTAAATCTACTTAGAACTAAGAATTGGGTTTTCCATTCCATTTTTTCATCCCCACCTAGAGTGAGGTTAAAAATAAGAAAGTAGAATAGGTCTCTTGGATAAGTCACAACACATCGATATGTTTCTCAATGTGATGTGAGATATAAAAAACCAATTCTATTACAATGATATGAATATTATTAGTTAGAATGCAATTGATATTTCGTTCAAGTGGTTGGCTATGAATTCTTATTAAGGATACTGAGCACAGCATTAGTTAAGTTGAAGTGCATATGAACAAATGAAAGATTAAGAAATTCAAGTGGGTAGTGGGTGATTACTATTTTTGTTTATATGACAATATTTTTATGATTCTAAGAAATATGCGTTTCAGATAAATTTATGAATTTAAGTACTCAAAAATAAGTTCTAGAGTGCACATTTTGTATGCTTATCTTATGAGTTTACATTTTTTATGATTATCTTATGAATTCCCTTCTTAAACAGGAACGCCCTGGATCTGTTGTAGGTTATTTTCTGTCCTTTTTAATATGACGTTAACTGCTTGGATATTAGGATAGTATTTTCGTCTATTTCTTCGATTGACTTTGTTTCATGTGCTGTAGTCGTCTGGCATGTAACACTGCTGTTGTTAATGATTTGCAAGAGACATTAGTCAAAACCACCTTCTTGGCAGTTTACATAAAAAAACGTCTAAAATAACATTATTATAGACAACCGGATAGACCTTTAGTAACGGACATATTTGTTTTACATTTGGTACTCTTTTTAATACTTCAAAATTTCTTTATCGGAGTATACTTTTACATTTGATGCTAATAGTATTATTATTATATATTAAAGTATATACCCTCAAGTTGTACTATTTTCGATATTTCAGTACTAGTTAAAATAATTGGGTTTACAATATTTAAACGTGCGAAGGTAACCGAGTAAACAATATCATGTAAAAGAGTTATTGCTCTTTGATTTCGAATTGTAATCAATTGAAATAAATCTGGAGCATTAGAATCTTCAACTTTTGCATAGTGATTGCGAATTAGTGAGTTAATTTGAGAAGTTAATTCATTAATTTTATTCATAAATTCTAGAAGGATCTGGTGGAATCCAGATTTCAGATCAATAAATAAAATAAAAATTTATTGGCGACAGCTCCTGAAGGAGCCAAGGCCTAGTGACTTATACTCTCAACCATTCCTGTGTGTGTGTTGATAATCTGCAAGAATGGAAGGGACCTACAGTTTACCGCCGAGTCCGAACGGCTACATGAGATGCACTTTTTCGAGATTTTACTCTTGGTGGTTTTGTCAGTTCCTCGTAAGAGGCAGTACCCCAGAAAAAAAGGTGGATATGAGCTGGATTCGAACCCAGGCTCATTCGCTTAGCAGTCCGACACACTAACCACTAAGCCACGGGGCACTACAGATCAATGGTACTGAAATATTTTGACTTTTCCAAATTAGAAAGAATAACTGAAGTGTCCGGAATCGGATAACGATCCGAGATAGTACTTTTGTTTAGCTTTCGGAAATCAATAACAAGTCTTAATTTTTGATTTCCGAATTCATCTGTACCCTTTTTATTCACCACCCATATTGGGTTATTATATGGTGAACGACTTTTACGGATAATTCCCTCTTTAAGAAGAGATTGCACTTCATTAATGAATAAATTGGTTCTTTTGCTATTGTGCGAATTGTTTGTAACCTTGTCGCACTGGTCACACTCTGATGCATGCACACAATATGATTTTGTATATATATATACATATATCGTTTACTTTGTTACTTATATTATCAAGATTTCTCTGGTTTTTCCCATAACTAAAATAATGCAGATATATGATGATAATGTTAGATTGTTGCTGCTGCTAAATGTTGCTGGTCGTTGCGGTCCTTATCTCTACGAGGTTTGTTTAATTTTTTTCAAATTAGAGTTGTACTTCTACGAAGTTTAGATAAATTAAGTTGGGCGCCAATGTAATTCCGCTTTAGAACTTATTCAAATTTAAGTTTCTCTGGAACAACTTATTTAAAACAACTGGGATTACAACGTTATAAGTTTGGAAGTTTATTAAGAACAGAAAACTAAATCTACTTAGAACTAAGAATTGGGTTTTCCATTCCATTTTTTCATCCCCACCTAGAGTGAGGTTTAAAATAAGAAAGTAGAATAGGTCTCTTGGATAAGTCACAACACATCGATATGTTTCTCAATGTGATGTGAGATATAAAAAACCAATTCTATTACAATGATATGAATATTATTAGTTAGAATGCAATTGATATTTCGTTCAAGTGGTTGGCTATGAATTTTTATTAAGGATACTGAGCACAGCATTAGTTAAGTTGAAGTGCATATGCACAAATGATACATTAAGAAATTCAAGTGGGTAGTGGGTGATTACTATTTTTGTTTATATGACAATATTTTTATGATTCTAAGAAATATGCGTTTCAGATAAATTTATGAATTTAAGTACTCAAAAATAAATTCTAGAGTGCACATTTTTATGCTTATCTTATGAATTTACATTTTTTATGATTATCTTATGCATTCCCTTCTTAAACAGGAACGCCCTGGATCTGTTGTAGGTTATTTTCTATCCTTTTTAATATGACGCTAACTGCTTGGATATTAGGATAGTATTTTCGTCTATTTCTTCGATTGACTTTGTTTCATATGCTGTAGTCGTCTGGCATGCAGCACTGCTGTTGTTCATGATTTGCCATCTTCTTGGCAGTAAGTTAACTCCAGAGATTTTTTGCAATTTTTTAGGGGGCTAGGTTTACATAAGAAACGTAGTTATTCCTTAAATCTAAAATAACATTATTATGGACGACCGGATAGACTTTTAGTAACGGACATATTTGTTCTACATTTGGTACTCTTTTTAATACATGTTAGTTTTTGTGACCTTTATATTTATATAGGTCAAATTGACCTCTAGCCCACTAATATTTTCTAAACTCTTTTTAATACTTCAAAATTTCTTTATCGGAGTATACTTTTACATTTGATGCTAGTATTATATTATATATTAAGAATATACCCTCAAGTTGTACTATTTTCGATATTTCAGTACTCGTTAGAATAATTGGGCTTACAATATTTAAACGTGCGAAGGTAACCGAGTAAACGATATTATCTAAAAGAATTATTGCTCTTTGATTTCGAATTGTAATCAATTGAAATAAATCTGGAGCATTAGAATCTTCAACTTTTGCATAGTGATTGCGACTTAGTGAGTTAATTTGAGAAGTTAATTCATTAAATAAGAATAAAATATTCATAAATTCTACATTTATTTCAATCTGTTAATTTTCTGCGCAAATAAGTCTTGATTGTCTTCTGCTAAGAATAACAAAATCATCATGATCCGTTGTACCGGCGATAGGTTTTAGAGTTGATCCAATAAAATCTATAGATTGGGTAGGTCTTTTATGAAGCAGAAGGAAGCTTATTTATTTCATTGAAGTCAGCATCAAGTGATGCTACGATGTCCTGATTACTAAACAGTCGTTTTAGATTATTGATGTCAGTAGACAATATTTCGAAATCTGTTAAATAAACAAAAAATAAAAAAAATTAGTATAATGACACTTTTAGTAGCTCCATAGGCCGAATATTAACGCCATTTAAGATCATCGGTCTAAATTGCTTTATTTATCTAACATTTCTGTCAGCATCGTGCAGTCATACCGCACACACGACGAGCGGAAGAAAATAATTTTAAATAATTAAATTTCTACCCACCATAAAAACGGACACACACAGTTATACCTGCGGGCTGCCCTAATTAAAAGTAATTAACCTTTTAATCCGGATTAATGTGCGCGAGTAGTTTTTCTAAAAATAGGTCGTGTAATTAAATTCGGGTGTAAGTGTAATAAAAAATTCAATTAACAGTAATAAAAAAAAAAAAAAAAAAATCATTTTTTGGGAATCCCATTATGGGTAAATCTGAGAAAAGAAAAAGTGATGTTAAAAAGGCCTATGAAGCCTAGGAGAGCCAGATAAAGGCAGGCATAAAGATTCACGGGAAGGAATTCCTGGTATCTTTGCACGCTAAGCTGAGCGACATCGACCAGTTATACGAAAAAGAAGAGGAGATGGACATCTACGATAAAGAAATTAATAGTGATGAAGAAGATGAAGCTACTGACAATAAAGAAGAGCCAACTTTACAAGAAAGAGGGAAGCACAGAGTTTAATACCTACACGGTATACATTATAGCCATGATGCCAATGAAGTCAAAGAAGAACTATCGAAGGAAGGAATATCTGCTTTGGCAGTAAGCCCATATAAGTTAGTAAAAAAATGTAACAGCTTCGTGGTTGAAGTAGACAAGACAGAGGATATCCCTTCCATATATGGTAAAACTCTCCTTATGAACCAAAAGGTTTACTGGGAGAAATTCAAAAGTACCAGCATCTCTCAGTGCAAGAATTGCCAAAAATTCGGTCATGTAGCTAGCAACTGTGGAATGAAGTACAGGTGCATCAAGTGCAAAGATGACCATTTACCAGACCAATGCACAAGAACCAGCAACGGCATAACAGACGACAAAGTTTACTGTGTAAACTGCCAGCAGACAGGGCACCCAGTAAGCTAATGGATGCCCAATGAGAAAGAAAAAACTTGCCGAGAAGGTAAAATCTGCAGCCGAAAAACAAGAGAAACACGCTTTTGCAGTCCGATCAGCAACCAGAACTATTGTCAGCGGTCTTTCGTATGCCAACATAGCAGCAGCAGTCGGGCCAGCCCCCAAATCCGTTGGACCAATACCTACGAAACCAGCTCAATAGCCAGGAAAAAAAGCCCTCACCACAACTTCCAACACAAGCCTTACAGAAGCCAACGGCATCAAAAGCAAATTATCATCAAAGACCATCAACAACGAACAATCAGATGCCGAAAGGATCAATGTCATTCATCATCTTCAAGGATACCGAAAGACTGTTTGGAGCAGATCTCTTCTCCCTTCTCCAGAAGGCAAAAGAGATAATTCCAAGCAACTACGGTACTTTGGATGATTAAGATAAGACAAATATATTGGGTCAACTTATATTCAAATTATGTATATAAAAACCCAACTTTCAATTATAACATATAACGTTAATTCTATTTATTTCACAGCCAGACGAATTTCTCTATCTATGTTTTTAAAATAAAAAAAAAACAGACATTATTTTCTTACAGGAAACCAACATCACAGCGAAGAACAACTTTAAATCAGACCATTACACATCCTACAGAGAGGACAAAGGAGCGAGCAGCAGAGGAACAGCAATTCTTCTCAAATCAGACCTCAGGAGCGAAAAGAAAAGAATAACTGGACTAAGATTCATGGAAACAACGACAGTCGTCACTAAACTGACCGAGTCTGAGAAGTTTTTTCTACTAGTCTCAGTATACATCAAGTGCAACTCAACAAGAAGCGACATACATCACGATCTCCACATTATCAACAGCATTGCTAATCAATACACATCTTGTGTCATTGGAGGAGACTTCAACGGTCAGTACCCTCTATGGATGGATACCGCGGAATCTCACCAAGGCAAAGCAGTTGTTGACTGGCTACAAGGAAATCCCGAGCATCACTCTTTATTTGTCGTGTCTTAACCAAAACCAACATTCCCTAGAACTCCATCTCATTTGGATGTCTTTCTGGTTACGGCGAACTTCATCAACATCCTACCTGAACTACGGAACTACAATTGCGTAGCACACGATAGTGATTCCGACCATCTGGCAGTAGAAGTTAGGGTACGACCTAATCAAAGGATATTCTGCGAACAACCAGAACAAGAGCTCCACATAAGGTATAACAGGGTCAACTGGAGAACATTCCGTACCGAAATTGAAAGAAATCTCCCGGAAGTCCCAACCAGCAGCAATCTCTCAAACAGCGAAATTGATAGTGCCATACTCCAATTCGAGACAACAGTTACCAACGCCTTGGAAAAGCTCAAGACCGCAAAAACCAGCAGAGACCGATATGCGAATATGCCGGAACATATACAGGCCATATATGCTCACAGACAGAGGCTCAGCAAAAAGCTTCAACGGATATACCACAGGTTGTTCAACAGAGAGAACGACGAGTATAGGCGCATATACTCCGCACTTCAATGTACCAGCACCATGTTCAACCAGGCAGTGAAACATCACCAGGAGGATGAATTCAGGAAAAGACTTGCCAAAATCAAACCGGGACCCGATGCCTTCAAGAAAATTAACCAGCTCGTTGGGAAAAAGAGCACGATGCCAGATACAATAATGCATGGGCAATATACTGCAACAACACCAACCGAAAAAGCAGAAGTCCTCGCTAAGCATTTTGAAGAGACCTTCAAGGATCGCCCGCCCAATCACCTTCCTGAATTCATCGAAGAAGTTGAAAACAAGTTTGAAGAAGTTGCAGCCTCTAATACTTCAGTCACCAACTTTAATGAGGACAGTCCAGCACTCGGACCAACTGGAGATACTTTTACTTCCATCGAGGAAGTAACTGCATTCTGAAGCATTCTTATGTTCAGACGCTAGTTTGCATTCATCATTAAAGCAGTCGCTCCGATCTCTGCGACTACTGCCTAAGATGGTATCAGCAGTACTAATGAATTTGTTCTTAAGGCGTGACCATTTTTACTCTACGCCAGGAATTCTGTCCCCAGGACTTACTCTTCCCTCATCGATCTCTCCGAGGGCGAGCCTTAGTGCGCGACTGTATTGGTTGCTTTTGCATTCATCGCGTAGGGCAGCCGTGTTGATTCGAGCCTGACCAGCGGATGCAATACTTCTTCGCATAGCAATCCGCCCTGGGAACACCACACCAACGAGATAGTGGTCCGAGTCGATGTTGGCACCTCGATAGGTTCGTATCGTCCTCAGGCTCGAGTAGTGGCGGCGATCTATCAACACGTGGTCAATTTGGTTACGAGTGACTCCATCAGCCGATACCCAAGTGACTTTGTGGATATCTTTACGCGAGAGGCTGGTACTCGCAACGACCAATTTTGTTGATGCTGCCATTTCTATGACTCGTAGTCCGTTGTCATTAGTGTTCTCATGCAAACTATGGGATCCTATGTACTGCCTGAATACTGGCTCCCTACCTAATTTTGCGTTGAAGTCACCAAGGATGATTTTAACGTCATACCTTGGGCAGGCATTGAGGGTCCTCTCTACAAGTTCGTAGTAGGAATCTTTTTCTTCTTCTTCGGACTCCTCAGTAGGTGCGTGAACGTTTATGAGGCTGATGTTATTGAATTCGCCTCGCACGCAAAGGGTGCATAGCCTTTCATTTATTGCGTTAAAGCCGATGACGGTAGGCTTCATTTATTGGCTGACTAGGAAGCCTACCCCGAGCACATGGTGTTTTGAGTGACCGCTAAAATATATGTCGTATTCTTTTTTCTGCAAAACACCATTCCCTGGCCATCTCACTTCCTGAAGTGCTGTTATGTCAGCTTTATACATGGCCAGGACATCAGCTAGCTGTTGTGCAGCTCGAGCTCTATAGAGCGTTCTGACGTTCCATGAGAAAATTCTTAAATCGTTTAGCCGTTGTCGTTGCTTGGTTCGTCGTTGAGAAATCAGTATATTTCCGATGCTTGTTGTCGGGTTCTGAGTAATATATTTAAAACGTCTATAGTAACCCGATAATCCTAGGAAAGAGCGAAGAGCTCGAAGAGTTGTAGGAAGCTCATACTCAGTTATAGCGCGAACTTTTTCTTCAGCCGTTTTAAGACGACCTTGGAAGACGATAAATCCTAAAAACTCTACACTAGTTTTAAAAAACTTAGTTTTTTCAAGGT
The DNA here is from genome assembly GCA_963971375.1 of Platycheirus rosarum. Taxonomy (NCBI): domain Eukaryota; kingdom Metazoa; phylum Arthropoda; class Insecta; order Diptera; family Syrphidae; genus Platycheirus; species Platycheirus rosarum. Next base: position 156,175,914 of record OZ020507.1, read on the forward strand.
TTACCTTCATATTTGCATTTGAGAGTTTTTTTAATACACTTTCCATATCCTTTACATGTGTTTCGTTTCCAACCGCTTTTGACTTGTCCTGCGCCACAATTCCTGGTTAGATATAGTTTGTGGCCAGCGGATCTTCAGGATGTGACGTAGACAGCGATTCACGAAAGCCTGCGATTTTCTCGAGATGGTAGCCGAGACTTTCCAGGTTTCGCAAGTATATATCTTAACTTAGTGCGTAAGGAGACTTGACAGGATTTCCAAATTTGAGACAGAGAACCAAAGGCAACGCGGGCTTTATTTATTCTATTATTTACGTCCAGATCCGTACCACCGTTTGCTGATACGATACTTCCAAGGTAATTAAACTGTTCGACTTCTTCAACATGTGCGTCATGCAGAATAATACGTTGTTGTGTAGGGCGGCCTGTTAGCATTATTTTTGTCTTTTTGCTATTTATTCTAAGACCGCACGACTCTTCTTTAACTGTAGAGTTTGACACATCTCTTTCAGCCCACTGATGTTATTTGCCATGAGAAATATATGGTCGGCATAGTCTAAATGGCTAAGACTTTCATACGGTCTCCATTTATATATATATACATGACAAGGGACGCCTATATCTTCTCGTTGAACATCATCGATAGTTCTTTGAAAAATAATAGGGGCATTCTTGAGCCCGAATGGAGGACGACAAAATTCGTACTTTCCATTATTAACAGGAAAAGCTGTTTTTTCACGGTCTTTGTCAGCAAGAACGATCTGGTGGAATCGAGATTTCAGATCAATAAATAAAATAAAAATGTATTGGCGACAGCTCCTGAAGGAGCCAAGGCCTAGTGACTTATACTCTCAACCATTCCTGTGTGTGTATTGATAATCTGCAAGAATGGAAGGGATCTACAGTTTACCGCCGAGTCCGAACGGCTACATGAGATGCACTTTTTCGAGATTTTACTCTTGGTGGTTTTGTCAGTTCCTCGTAAGAGGCAGTACCCCGGAAAAAAGGTGGCTATGAGCTGGATTCGAACCCAGCCTCATTCGCTTAGCAGTCCGACACACTTAACCACTAAGCCACGGGGCACTACAGATCAATGGTACTGAAATATTTTGACTTTTCCAAATTAGAAAGAATAACTGAAGTGTCTGGAATCGGATAACGATCCGAGATAGTACTTTTGTTTAGCTTTCGGAAATCAATAACAAGTCTTAATTTTTGATTTCCGAATTCATCTGTACCCTTTTTATTCACCACCCATATTGGGTTATTATATGGTGAACGACTTTTACGGATAATTCCCTCTTTAAGAAGAGATTGCACTTCATTAATGAATAAATTGGTTCTTTTGCTATTGTGCGAATTGTTTGTAACCTTGTCGCACTGGTCACACTCTGATGCATGCACACAATATGTTTTTGTATATATATATACATATATACACACACAGTTATACCTGCGGGCTGCCCTAATTAAAAGTAATTGACCTTTTAATCCGGATTAATATGCGCGAGTAGTTTTTCTAAAAATAGGTCGTGTAATTAAATTCGGGTGTAAGTGTAATAAAAAATTCAATTAACAGTAAAAAAAAAAAAAAAAAAAAATCATTTTTTGGGAATCCCATTATGGGTAAATCTGAGAAAAGAAAAAGTGATGTGAAAAAGGCCTATGAAGCCTAGGAGAGCCAGATAAAGGCAGGCATAAAGATTCACGGGAAGGAATTCCTGGTATCTTTGCACGCTAAGCTGAGCGACATCGACCAGTTATACGAAAAAGAAGAGGAGATGGACATCTACGATAAAGAAATTAATAGTGATGAAGAAGATGAAGCTACTGACAATAAAGAAGAGCCAACTTTACAAGAAAGAGGGAAGCACAGAGTTTAATACCTACACGGTATACATTATAGCCATGATGCCAATGAAGTCAAAGAAGAACTATCGAAGGAAGGAATATCTGCTTTGGCAGTAAGCCCATATAAGTTAGTAAAAAAATGTAACAGCTTCGTGGTTGAAGTAGACAAGACAGCGGATATCCCTTCCATATATGGTAAAACTCTCCTTATGAACCAAAAGGTTTACTGGGAGAAATTCAAAAGTACCAGCATCTCTCAGTGCAAGAATTGCCAAAAATTCGGTCATGTAGCTAGCAACTGTGGAATGAAGTACAGGTGCGTCAAGTGCAAAGATGACCATTTACCAGGCCAATGCACAAGAACCAGCAACGGTATAACAGACGACAAAGTTTACTGTGTAAACTGCCAGCAGACAGGGCACCCAGTAAGCTAATGGATGCCCAATGAGAAAGAAAAAACTTGCCGAGAAGGTAAAATCTGCAGCCGAAAAACAAGAGAAACACGCTTTTGCAGTCCGATCAGCAACCAGAACTATTGTCAGCGGTCTTTCGTATGCCAACATAGCAGCAGCAGTCGGGCCAGCCCCCAAATCCGTTGGACCAATACCTACGAAACCAGCTCAATAGCCAGGAAAAAAAGCCCTCACCACAACTTCCAACACAAGCCTTACAGAAGCCAACGGCATCAAAAGCAAATTATCATCAAAGACCATCAACAACGAACAATCAGATGCCGAAAGGATCAATGTCATTCATCATCTTCGAGGATACCGAAAGACTGTTTGGAGCAGATCTCTTCTCCCTTCTCCAGAAGGCAAAAGAGATAATTCCAAGCAACTACGGTACTTTGGATGATTAAGATAAGACAAATTTATTGGGTCAACTTATATTCAAATTATGTATATAAAAACCCAACTTTTAATTATAACATATAACGTTAATTCTATTTATTCCACAGCCAGACGAATTTCTCTATCTATGTTTTTAAAATAAAAAAAAACCAGACATTATTTTCTTACAGGAAACCAACATCACAGCGAAGAACAACTTTAAATCAGACCATTACACATCCTACAGAGAGGACAAAGGAGCGAGCAGCAGAGGAACAGCAATTCTTCTCAAATCAGACCTCAGGAGCGAAAAGAAAAGAATAACTGGACTAAGATTCATAGAAACAACGACAGTTGTCACTAAACTGACCGAGTCTGAGAAGTTTTTTCTACTAGTCTCAGTATACATCAAGTGCAACTCAACAAGAAGCGACATACATCACGATCTCCACATTATCAACAGCATTGCTAATCAATACACATCTTGTGTCATTGGAGGAGACTTCAACGGTCAGTACCCTCTATGGATGGATACCGCGGAATCTCACCAAGGCAAAGCAATTGTTGACTGGCTACAAGGAAATCCCGAGCATCACTCTTTATTTGTCGTGTCTTAACCAAAACCAACATTCCCTAGAACTCCATCTCATTTGGATTTCTTTCTGGTTACGGCGAACTTCATCAACATCCTACCTGAACTACGGAACTACAATTGCGTAACACACGATAGTGATTCCGACCATCTGGCAGTAGAAGTTAGGGTACGACCTAATCAAAGGATATTCTGCGAACAACCAGAACAAGAGCTCCACATAAGGTATAACAGGGTCAACTGGAGAACATTCCGTACCGAAATTGAAAGAAATCTCCCGGAAGTCCCAACCAGCAGCAATCTCTCAAACAGCGAAATTGATAGTGCCATACTCCAATTCGAGACAACAGTTACCAACGCCTTGGAAAAGCTCAAGACCGCAAAAACCAGCAGAGACCGATATGCGAATATGCCGGAACATATACAGGCCATATATGCTCACAGACAGAGGCTCCGCAAAAAGCTTCAACGGATATACCACAGGTTGTTCAACAGAGAGAACGACGAGTATAGGCGCATATACTCCGCACTTCAATGTACCAGCACCATGTTCAACCAGGCAGTGAAACATCACCAGGATGCCTTCAAGAAAATTAACCAGCTCGTTGGGAAAAAGAGCACGATGCCAGATACAATAATGCACGGGCAATATACTGCAACAACACCAACCGAAAAAGCAGAAGCCCTCGCTAAGCATTTTGAAGAGACCTTCAAGGATCGCCCGCCCAATCACCTTCCTGAATTCATCGAAGAAGTTGAAAACAAGTTTGAAGAAGTTGCAGCCTCTAATACTTCAGTTACCAACTTTAATGAGGACAGTCCAGCACTCGGACCAACTGGAGATGCTTTTACTTCCATCGAGGAAGTAACTGACATAATCCACGGAGGAAATTCTAAGAAGTCAGCAGGAAATGATGGGATTTCTAACTTTGTTCTTAAAAAGCTACCAAATCTCGCCATCCTACTGCTGACGATCATCTTCAATAACTGCCTTAATAACAGCTACTTCCCCGAAACATGGAAAACGGCAAAAGTGGTGCCCGTTCCGAAGAAAACCAACAGGACTAGTGTCGATGGATATCGGCCGATTTCGCTTTTATGCTGTGTCAGAAAAATCCTGGAGGGAATTATCCTGAGAAAGCTTCATCATTTCTTTAGGAAAAGGGAATTCATACCGGAATGTCAGTATGGTTTCCGAGCACGACACTCAACCATCCATCCGCTTCTTGGACTGCACTCCGACGTGACAAATGGACTAAACAAGAAAAAGACGACAGTCGCCTGTTTACTGGACATCGAAAAGGCCTTCGACACAGTTTGGATAAAAGGACTAATATTTAAACTGTCAGGTCTAGGACTACCTCAACACTTGGTAAGATTAATCAAAAATTTTCTAACCCATAGATCCTTTTATGTACAGGTAAACAAAGAATACTCACAAAGAAAGACGATCAGCGCTGGAGTTCCACAAGGTTGAAGATGAAGCAGATCGAAGTTTTTGAAAGGAAGATACTCCGTAGCTGTACAGGCCTACACCGAAACCCCATTACAAGGAAATATGTCCCAAACAAGAAGCTATATGAAGACAGCAAAGTGATCCCAATAAATCAGTTCATGACACAGCTCTCCAAAAATATTTTGAGGAACTTGGAGGACCACCCCAACTTGGAAATCCAGCAACAGCTAGAGCCCAGCCATCGCTACCTCAACATTCGAGCCATCACAGACGATCGATTCGAGGATATAATGAACAATGACGGAGCCCCGTTCTACGAGAGAACCGGCAGCGGACACAACAAAGGATAAGCAACACCGCAACATAAATTCTAACGAATATAATAAAAATTATCTAATCTAATCTAATCTAATTTTCAAAAATTGCTACTTCCCCTTTTCGAAACGGAATATACAGAGCAGATGAGTAGTCCATTATTTTGGAAGAAACAGTTGTTATTAAGATTAATCTGTAAATATGAAAAATTTAGCGAATGTTATCTTAATGTATTTTCTTTACGTCAACGAGGACGGTTGTACCTAAATCTTCTTGAGTATCGATCTTAAGCTCATAGATGCCGGACGTCAGGTCGAGGTGCGCGCATAAATAATTAAACAAAAGTCAACAAAAAAAAAAAATTTATTGCGCATTGTTATCGCGAGTGTTAAAAAAAAATAACATACACACTCGTTTGAGAAATTGGCAAAAACCCCTCGCGTGTGCTGTAAAGAAAATAACAATATCCACTCGCGTCGTTGGAAGACGATAAGATGCCCATTCGCGCTGTGGAAGAAAAAAAAATAATACACACTTGCATAACAAGTCAAATTATCCTCTTATCTGTCCCAACCCTTTGTGCTTAGCTTAACTGCCTCTTTCTTATCTACTGTAGGCATCGTATGCTTACGGTAAATGGATAAGGGCATCTGAGTTTGTCCTATTGTGCTGAATATTTAAATTGATTTTTTGTATGCAAGCTGTCTTATGGGCATAACACCTAAGACAGTTTGTTTATTACAGAGATTAATTTGGATTTTCACTGCATGGTTCGACTAAGTCAGAATTGTGTTTTGTGTGCAAGTATTTTGAAATGGTAAGTGATTTTTGTGTCGTGTATTCCAATGTTCGTGGTATAAGAAAGAATTTCTTTCACCTGTACGTCTACACTGTTCAATACAGGCCAGCTGTTTTGGCATTAAGTGAAACCCAGGTTGGAGTAAATACTGATTTATCAGAGTTTGCTCTACATGGGTATAGCTTGGTGCCATTACTCTTTTCCCATCATGGTCTCGTGGTCTATGTTAGGAATGATATTGCTTGCCAGAGCCTTCCCCAATATGGACAATGTTCCAACACGGACTTTAACTTCTTGTGGCTCAAATTCACTGTCCGCAAGCATGTCATTCATTATTGTTTTATATGTGACGACTTAGTGAGTTAATTTGAGAAGTTAATTCATTAAATAAGAATAAAATATTCATAAATTCTACATTTATTTCAATCTGTTAATTTTCTGCGCAAATAAGTCTTGATTGTCTTCTGCTAAGAATAACAAAATCATCATGATCCGTTGTACCGGCGATAAGTTTTAGAGTTGATCCAATAAAATCTATAGATTGGGTAGGTCTTTTATGAAGCAGAAGGAAGCTTATTTATTTCATTGAAGTCAGCATCAAGTGATGCTACGATGTCCTGATTACTAAACAGTCGTTTTAGATTATTGATGTCAGTAGACAATATTTCGAAATCTGTTAAATAAACAAAAAATAAAAAAAATTAGTATAATGACACTTTTAGTAGCTCCATAGGCCGAATATTAACGCCATTTAAGATCATCGGTCTAAATTGCTTTATTTATCTAACATTTCTGTCAGCATCGTGCAGTCATACCGCACACACGACGAGCGGAAGAAAATAATTTTAAATAATTAAATTTCTACCCACCATAAAAACGGACACACACAGTTATACCTGCGGGCTGCCCTAATTAAAAGTAATTAACCTTTTAATCCGGATTAATATGCGCGAGTAGTTTTTCTAAAAATAGGTCGTGTAATTAAATTCGGGTGTAAGTGTAATAAAAAATTCAATTAACAGTAATAAAAAAAAAAAAAAAAAAAATCATTTTTTGGTAATCCCATTATGGGTAAATCTGAGAAAAGAAAAAGTGATGTTAAAAAGGCCTATGAAGCCTAGGAGAGCCAGATAAAGGCAGGCATAAAGATTCACGGGAAGGAATTCCTGGTATCTTTGCACGCTAAGCTGAGCGACATCGACCAGTTATACGAAAAAGAAGAGGAGATGGACATCTACGATAAAGAAATTAATAGTGATGAAGAAGATGAAGCTACTGACAATAAAGAAGAGCCAACTTTACAAGAAAGAGGGAAGCACAGAGTTTAATACCTACACGGTATACATTATAGCCATGATGCCAATGAAGTCAAAGAAGAACTATCGAAGGAAGGAATATCTGCTTTGGCAGTAAGCCCATATAAGTTAGTAAAAAAATGTAACAGCTTCGTAGTTGAAGTAGACAAGACAGCGGATATCCCTTCCATATATGGTAAAACTCTCCTTATGAACCAAAAGGTTTACTGGGAGAAATTCAAAAGTACCAGCATCTCTCAGTGCAAGAATTGCCAAAAATTCGGTCATGTAGCTAGCAACTGTGGAATGAAGTACAGGTGCGTCAAGTGCAAAGATGACCATTCACCAGGCCAATGCACAAGAACCAACAACGGTATAACAGACGACAAAGTTTACTGTGTAAACTGCCAGCAGACAGGGCACCCAGTAAGCTAACGGATGCCCAATGAGAAAGAAAAAACTTGCCGAGAAGGTAAAATCTGCAGCCCAAAAACAAGAGAAACACGCTTTTGCAGTCCGATCAGCAACCAGAACTATTGTCAGCGGTCTTTCGTATGCCAACATAGCAGCAGCAGTCGGGCCAGCCCCCAAATCCGTTGGACCAATACCTACGAAACCAGCTCAATAGCCAGGAAAAAAAGCCCTCACCACAACTTCCAACACAAGCCTTACAGAAGCCAACGGCATCAAAAGCAAATTATCATCAAAGACCATCAACAACGAACAATCAGATGCCGAAAGGATCAATGTCATTCATCATCTTCGAGGATACCGAAAGACTGTTTGGAGCAGATCTCTTCTCCCTTCTCCAGAAGGCAAAAGAGATAATTCCAAGCAACTACGGTACTTTGGATGATTAAGATAAGACAAATTTATAGGGTCAACTTATATTCAAATTATGTATATAAAAACCCAACTTTCAATTATAACATATAACGTTAATTCTATTTATTCCACAGCCAGACGAATTTCTCTATCTATGTTTTTAAAATAAAAAATAAAAAAACCCAGACATTATTTTCTTACGTCACAGCGAAGAACAACTTTAAATCAGACCATTACACATCCTACAGAGAGGACAAAGGAGCGAGCAGCAGAGGAACAGCAATTCTTCTCAAATCAGACCTCAGGAGCGAAAAGAAAAGAATAACTGGACTAAGATTCATGGAAACAACGACAGTCGTCACTAAACTGACCGAGTCTGAGAAGTTTTTTCTACTAGTCTCAGTATACATCAAGTCCAACTCAACAAGAAGCGACATACATCACGATCTCCACATTATCAACAGCATTGCTAATCAATACACATCTTGTGTCATTGGAGGAGACTTCAACGGTCAGTACCCTCTATGGATGGATACCGCGGAATCTCACCAAGGCAAAGCAATTGTTGACTGGCTACAAGGAAATCCCGAGCATCACTCTTTATTTGTCGTGTCTTAACCAAAACCAACATTCCCTAGAACTCCATCTCATTTGGATTTCTTTCTGGTTACGGCGAACTTCATCAACATCCTACCTGAACTACGGAACTACAATTGCGTAACACACGATAGTGATTCCGACCATCTGGCAGTAGAAGTTAGGGTACGACCTAATCAAAGGATATTCTGCGAACAACCAGAACAAGAGCTCCACATAAGGTATAACAGGGTCAACTGGAGAACATTCCGTACCGAAATTGAAAGAAATCTCCCGGAAGTCCCAACCAGCAGCAATCTCTCAAACAGCGAAATTGATAGTGCCATACTCCAATTCGAGACAACAGTTACCAACGCCTTGGAAAAGCTCAAGACCGCAAAAACCAGCAGAGACCGATATGCGAATATGCCGGAACATATACAGGCCATATATGCTCACAGACAGAGGCTCCGCAAAAAGCTTCAACGGATATACCACAGGTTGTTCAACAGAGAGAACGACGAGTATAGGCGCATATACTCCGCACTTCAATGTACCAGCACCATGTTCAACCAGGCAGTGAAACATCACCAGGAGGATGAATTCAGAAAAAGACTTGCCAAAATCAAACCGGGACCCGATGCCTTCAAGAAAATTAACCAGCTCGTTGGGAAAAAGAGCACGATGCCAGATACAATAATGCACGGGCAATATACTGCAACAACACCAACCGAAAAAGCAGAAGTCCTCGCTAAGCATTTTGAAGAGACCTTCAAGGATCGCCCGCCCAATCACCTTCCTGAATTCATCGAAGAAGTTGAAAACAAGTTTGAAGAAGTTGCAGCCTCTAATACTTCAGTCACCAACTTTAATGAGGACAGTCCAGCACTCGGACCAACTGGAGATGCTTTTACTTCCATCGAGGAAGTAACTGACATAATCCACGGAGGAAATTCTAAGAAGTCAGCAGGAAATGATGGGATTTCTAACTTTGTTCTTAAAAAGCTACCAAATCTCGCCATCCTACTGCTGACGATCATCTTCAATAACTGCCTTAATAACAGCTACTTCCCCGAAACATGGAAAACGGCAAAAGTGGTGCCCGTTCCGAAGAAAACCAACAGGACTAGTGTCGATGGATATCGGCGTATTTCGCTTTTATGCTGTGTCAGAAAAATCCTGGAGGGAATTATCCTGAGAAAGCTTCATCATTTCTTTAGGAAAAGGGAATTCATACCGGAATGTCAGTATGGTTTCCGAGCACGACACTCAACCATCCATCCGCTTCTTGGACTGCACTCCGACGTGACAAATGGACTAAACAAGAAAAAGACGACAGTCGCCTGTTTACTGGACATCGAAAAGGCCTTCGACACAGTTTGGATAAAAGGACTAATATTTAAACTGTCAGGTCTAGGACTACCTCAACACTTGGTAAGATTAATCAAAAATTTTCTAACCCATAGATCCTTTTATGTACAGGTAAACAAAGAATATTCACAAAGAAAGACGATCAGCGCTGGAGTTCCACAAGGTTGAAGATGAAGCAGATCGAAGTTTTTGAAAGGAAGATACTCCGTAGCTGTACAGGCCTACACCGAAACCCCATTACAAGGAAATATGTCCCAAACAAGAAGCTATATGAAGACAGCAAAGTGATCCCAATAAATCAGTTCATGACACAGCTCTCCAAAAATATTTTGAGGAACTTGGAGGACCACCCCAACTTGGAAATCCAGCAACAGCTAGAGCCCAGCCATCGCTACCTCAACATTCGAGCCATCACAGACGATCGATTCGAGGATATAATGAACAATGACGGAGCCCCGTTCTACGAGAGAACCGGCAGCGGACACAACAAAGGATAAGCAACACCGCAACATAAATTCTAACGAATATAATAAAAATTATCTAATCTAATCTAATCTAATTTTCAAAAATTGCTACTTCCCCTTTTCGAAACGGAATATACAGAGCAGATGAGTAGTCCATTATTTTGGAAGAAACAGTTGTTATTAAGATTAATCTGTAAATATGAAAAATTTAGCGAATGTTATCTTAATGTATTTTCTTTACGTCAACGAGGACGGTTGTACCTAAATCTTCTTGAGTATCGATCTTAAGCTCATAGAGGCCGGACGTCAGGTCGAGGTGCGCGCATAAATAATTAAACAAAAGTCAACAAAAAAAAAAAAATTTATTGCGCATTGTTATCGCGAGTGTTAAAAAAAAATAACATACACACTCGTTTGAGAAATTGGCAAAAACCCCTCGCGTGTGCTGTAAAGAAAATAACAATATCCACTCGCGTCGTTGGAAGACGATAAGATGCCCATTCGCGCTGTGGAAGAAAAAAAAATAATACACACTTGCATAACAAGTCAAATTATCCTCTTATCTGTTCCAACCCTTTGTGCTTAGCTTAACTGCCTCTTTCTTATCTACTGTAGGCATCGTATGCTTACGGTAAATGGATAATGGCATCTGAGTTTGTCCTATTGTGCTGAATATTTAAATTGATTTTTTGTATGCAAGCTGTCTTATGGGCATAACACCTAAGACAGTTTGTTTATTACAGAGATTAATTTGGATTTTCACTGCATGGTTCGACTTAGTCAGAATTGTGTTTTGTGTGTAAGTATTTTGAAATGGTAAGTGATTTTTGTGTCGTGTATTCCAATGTTCGTGGTATAAGAAAGAATTTCTTTCACCTGTACGTCTACACTGTTCAATACAGGCCAGCTGTTTTGGCATTAAGTGAAACCCAGGTTGGAGTAAATACTGATTTATCAGAGTTTGCTCTACATGGGTATAGCTTGGTGCCATTACTCTTTTCCCATCATGGTCTTGTGGTCTATGTTAGGAATGATATTGCTTGCCAGAGCCTTCTCCAATATGGACAATGTTCCATCACGGACTTTAACTTCTTGTGGCTCAAATTCACTGTCCGCAAGCATGTCATTCATTATTGTTTTATTTACAGGAGTCCGAATCTCGACAGCAATTCCACTTGTAACGAGTTTGATGCGCTGTCTGATTCCATCTCGAAAATTGTTTCCCTTTGTCCTCGCACTGAAATCGTTATTACGGGCGATTTCAATGTACACAATTCCAATTGGCTCCGCTATTCTGGTCAGACAACACCCGAAGGAAGGTATGTCGAGCTCTTTGCCGGGTTACATCACATTACCCAACTGATCGATGTGCCAACGCGTACACCAGATGTTGCTGGGCAAGCCGCCCATACTCTTGACTTGTTTCTTACTTCTCACCCTGCTAAATATACCATTAGTGTAACTTATCCATTTGGCACTTCAGAGCATTGTGTCATTTCAGCTAATTTCTCATCCTCCACCCATCCAGTTAAAGAAAAACTTCCCACCAGGACCGTTTGGCAATACGAGAAAGCCAACTGGGAAGGCCTGAATATTTTTTTCCGAAACTTTAACTGGTCACTATGCTTCCTCGATAGTGACATTGATGCCAGTGCTGAAATGATCACAAATGTGATTCTTCTAGGGACGCGTGCTTTTATTTCTAACAGAGTAAAAAGCATCAAACCTAAAGAAAAGTCTTGGTTTAATTCTGAGTGTAAAGAAGCTATCAGGCTCAAAGAAGTAAGTTTCCGTTCTTACAAAGCCAACCCTACAGAGGAAAATCTGAAAAAGCACAAACAAGCAAGAAACTCATGCAACTCCGTTATTGAAAAAACCAAATTTTTGCATGACCAAAAATTACGGCAAAGAATTCTGCAGTGTCCCAAAGGCAGTAAAAATTTTTGGTCATTTGTAAAAAATATTAAAAACTCCTCAACATCTTCGGTTCCAACGCTCATCGACAATAACAAACCAATTGTTTACTCTTCAGAGAAGGCAAACTTGCTCGCCGCCCATTTCGCTGCCAGCTCCACGCTGCCGCATAGCAACGTTGCCCCTCCTTTACTTGAGAATGTAAATTTTTCCATGGGACAGATTTTTTTCCGCACCCGTACAGTAGCAAGAGTTCTCAAAGATCTCGATATACACAAATCCGCTGGCCCGGATGGTATACCCCCGATTACTCACTGGCAAAGCCACTGCGTAAGCTTTTCCATCGCTCCTACTCTTCTGGAATCTTTCCTAGAAAATGGAAAACAGCATTTGTCCAGCCTGTCCCTAAGAAAGGTGACCCATCCTCCCCCTCCTCCTACCGACCCATAGCACTGACATCCCTTCTTTCTAAGGTCATGGAAACACTGATTAACTGTCAGCTTAAGGAATATCTCGAAGATCGTAAGCTTCTCCATGACCGTCAGTATGGCTTCCGCAGCAACCGTTCCACTGGTGATCTGATGGCATATCTCACCGAACAGTGGAACAAATCTTTACATCGCTTTGGTGAAAGTAAGATTATTGCTCTTGATATCTCCAAGGCATTTGATAGAGTTTGGCATGAAGCTCTCTTATCGAAAATGCGTGCTTTTGGGATCGATAATACTCTTGTTCGTTGGATTAAAAGCTATCTTCTGGACCGTTCAATACAAGTTGTATTGGACGGATTCAAGTCTGATTCCCATAAAATAAATGCTGGTGTGCCCCAGGGCTCTGTTCTGTCTCCGACTCTTTTCCTCATTTTTATAAATGATCTTCTGTCTGTTACTTCTAATCCACTTAACTGTTTTGCTGACGACTCTACCACCAGCTTTTCATATTTGTTCGATAATTCACGTCCTTCGCCTTCGGACGTACAATTGCAACGGTGCCGTATGTCAAGCTCATTAAACTCCGATTTATACAGCATTGTCAAATGGGGTAATAGGAATCGTGTGGAGTTTAATGCTTCGAAAAATCAATGTCTTCTGTCGTTAAAGCTTAACATACCCCTAACGCCATTGTCCATGAATGGCACTTACATCGAAGAAACCGAAAAGCTCTCAGTACTCGGTATGTGTGTCAACGACGACCTCCGTTGGAACGACCATATATTTGAAATCGCTAAGAATGCTGCTAAGTGCTGTGAAATATAGGGATTCTTTTTTTAGCCGTACAACACGACTTTGGAATGGTTTACCCGGCGAGATTTTCCCTTGCCATTTCAATTTGCAAACATTCAAAACCAATGTTAATCGACACCTCCTATCTCTCCCCTCCCTATCTTCGTAATGCCCGCGCAGTGTGGAAGGAAAACAAATAGTCCCTTGTGCGCGCGTTAATTATTAAAAAAAAAAAAAAAAACAATTTTTCTAATATATCTACTAGATAGCTTGTTTCCTCTTCTTTTGTCTATTTTAACAAAAAATTCTTGCCCTGGTTCGAACTTTCGATGGTTTTTTATTCCGAAGTTCATTTTGTTTATTTTGTGCCTTTTGCAGTAAATTATAGACAACTTCTTTTTGTCTGTGTCACTTAGACAAAAAATTAGATCAAATGGTTTACGCTTATTGACCGTATTTATAGTTAGTTATATTGTACTTATATACTGACATCTGAATGATTTCTTTGACATCATTTAAGTTGTGTTGCAGCTTTATAGTTCTAGCAATTTCACTTAACGTTGAATGGAAGCGTTCGACTTGACTTTGACTAAATTTAAGTAATCTCTTATAAGAGATTGTATCCTTTGAGAGCAAAAAATTGGTTCATTATCTGATACCAACAACTAAGTGTTTTTAAAAGATCCAAGACTTTAAGAAGTGATACTTTTATGTCTACAAGCGATCGTGCAGCTATCGGTTCGGCAATAGCATATTTCGAAAATTTATCAACACATGTAAGAAAATAATTATGATCTGTGTTGAAAATATCAATGTGGGGTATTTCACCAGGCTGAGTTGGCAGAGGGGTTTGGTTTCATAATTTGTTTTTTTGGGTGGCTAGCATATTTTGATTTTGTGCAGATCTTACAAATTTTAACGAAGGTGTTAATTTTATTTCGCATTTTTTGGGAAAAAATATTCATCTGATAGCTGTTGCAGATTTTACCTGGCTGAACGGTGAGCTCTATTATGCTCCATGGCAAGGCCTCTATTTGATCATCTTCGTTAAGAAGGTCTATGACTCTTTTCTTCGTATGTTTGAATCGAACAGCTGGAAATAATTCAACAATATCATCTTGAACTTTACCTAAAGTTTCCAACTGGCATTGTATTCCATTGACAGTGTCAAGATTAATTACTTTTTGAAGAATAGGAAACAAAGATTAAAAATCTTTGAAACGAATGTCATGACGATGATAGCCTTGAAATGGAATTGAGGTTAAAACGTCAGTAATTTTGGATTGTGATAATATAATCTGGCTTATAAAGCAATTAATGGGTGGTATGACTGGCGAATATACTGAGTATACGAGATTTCACTGTGGTCTGTACAATATTCACTTTGATTTGAAAGTGAGTTGTCCGACAAATGTTGTATGAACTGTCTTGACAATGCATCTGCAACTTTGTTTTTGTCCCCTGGCTTATAATGAACTGTAGGAGCGAATTCTACAATGAAGTTCTTCCAGGGTTTTAATTTCATATTTGGGTTCTTATAACAGATTTAAAACGTTAATGGCTGGTGTTCGGTCCGGGTCTCCTTCAACAAATTCTTCCATACATCCCGATTGGTGGCCGACGCCATCCAATTGCGCACCCCAAGGCTTCGGGCGTCCTGGTCTACGCTATCTTTCCAACGTAAGCATGGTCTGCCACGTTCTCTTCTACCATAAAAAGTACCGCAAAAGACTTTCCGAGTTGGTTCCTCTTCGCTCATGCGAGCTAGGTGTCCAGCCCACCGGAGTCTACCGAGCTTTCAACAACATCTGCTTCGAGATAGATTTCATACAATTCATGATTGTATCTTCTCCGGAATCGTACTTCCTCACACACGGGGCCAACAATTCTCCGTAAGACTTTTCTCTCGAACGCGGATAAGAGATCAGAGTGCCTTTTTGTAAGCACCCAAGTCTCGGATCCGTATGTGAGTACTGGTAAGACCATAGTCCTGTACAGCAGCAGTTTGGTTTTTATGGTAAGGTTTGTGGATTTAAAGAGCCTTGACAGACTATAGTAGGTTTTGTTAGATTTCAGCAGCCGCCCGCGTATTTCTTCCTCCATATTGTTATCGGCTGCTACTTTTGACCCAAGATAGTTAAAGGACTGCACTACTTCAAGTTCGTGCTCCGCTACCCTGATGGTTGTACCAACATCTCTCGCAGACGTTGCCGCCATGTACTTAGTCTTCCCTTCATTTTTGTGCAGCCCCAGGTATTTTGCCGCTTGCTCGACCTGGGTAAAGGAGTCCTGTACAGCTTGTTGGCTTCTGCCGATGATGTCGATGTCGTCTGCGTAAGCTAGTATCTGGCTGGACTTGGTGACAATAGTCCCTCTTGTTGACGTGCCAGAGTCACGGATTGCTTTCTCCAACGCCAGGTTGAAGAGGATGGAAGCCAGACCATCCCCTTGTCGGAGTCCATTAAAGATGTTGATTGGTCTGGATAGCTAACCGGCTACTTTTACTTGGCTTGTGATGTTGGTCATGGTCAGCCTACATAGTCGTGTCAATTTATTTGGGATGTCGAATTCTCTCATGGCCTTATAAAGTTCTACCCTGGCTATGCTATCGTAGGCGGCTTTAAAGTCTATAAAAAGATGGTATGTTGGGATATTAAATTCCAGACTTTTTTCCATCACCTGCCTAAGGGTAAAGATCTGATCAATTGTTGATTTGCCTGGTATAAAACCACATTGATATTTGCCGATTATAATATTAGTATGGGGCTATCCGTTCTTGCAGGATAGAGGAGAATATCTTATAGGATGTACTCAACAATGTTATACCCCTATAGTTGCTGCATTTTGTGATATCTCCCTTCTTATGTATGGGACATATGATGCCTTTTCGCCAGTCTTCTGTCATCTCTTCATGTTCCCATACGTGTACTATGATTTCATGAATTGCTTGATGTAGTGTTGGCCCTCCATGTTTGATCAGCTCGGCAGGTATACCATCGGCTCCTGAGGCTTTATTATTTTTGAGCCGATTAATCGTTTTATCTCCTCACTGCTTGGTGGCTGCAGCATGAGATCTTCTTCTTGAAATGTTGGAGTCTCCATTTCTTCCGTGAGCTGACCGTTCAGCAGTTCATTAAAGTACACTTCCCATCGCTCCAGAATGCCTTCAGTATCAGTGATCAGATAACCCTGTCCGTCCTTACAATATGTACAGCGTGGTGTGTATTGCGACATGTTTCTGACGGATTGGTAGAACTTCCGCGCCTGGTGCGGACCTCGCTCTCTATTTCTTTCCATTTCACAGACAATGTTTTTTTCCCAGGCTGCCTTTTTTCGTCTGTGAAGTCTTTTTTCTATTCTTCTGAGCTCTTTATATTTATCTTCGCGTGCCCGCGTTCTATGAGACTGTTGCATTGCTCGGTATGCAGCATTCTTACGTTCAGACGCTAGTTTGGATTCATCATTAAACCAGTCGCTCCGATCTCTGCGACTACTGCCTAAGATGGTATCAGCAGTACTAATGACTTTGTTCTTAAGGCGTGACCATTTTTCCTCTACGCCCGGAATTCTGTCCCCAGGACTTACTCTTCCCTCATCGAGCTCTCCGAGGGCGAGCCTTAGTGCGCGACTGTATTGGTTGCTTTTGCATTCATCGCGTAGGGCAGCCGTGTTGATTCGAGCCTGACCAGCGGATGCAATACTTCTTCGCATAGCAATCCGCCCTGGGAACACCATACCAACGAGATAGTGGTCCGAGTCGATGTTGGCAGCTCGATACGTTCGTATCGTCCTCAGGCTCGAGTAGTGGCGGCGATCTATCAACACGTGGTCAATTTGGTTACGAGTGACTCCATCATCCGATACCCAAATGGCTTTGTGGATATCCTTACGCGGGAGGCTGGTACTCGCAACGACCAATTTTGTTGATGCTGCCATTTCTATGACTCGTAGTCCGTTGTCATTAGTGTTCTCATGCAAACTATGGGATCCTATGTACTGCCTGAATACTGGCTCCCTACCTAATTTTGCGTTGAAGTCACCAAGGATGATTTTAACGTCATACATTGGGCAGGCATTGAGGGTCCTCTCTACAAGTTCGTAGTAGGAATCTTTTTCTTCTTCTTCGGACTCCTCAGTAGGTGCGTGAACGTTTATGAGGCTGATGTTATTGAATTCGCCTCGCACGCAAAGGGTGCATAGCCTTTCATTTATTGCGTTAAAGCCGATGACGGTAGGCTTCATTTATTGGCTGACTAGGAAGCCTACCCCGAGCACATGGTGTTTTGAGTGACCGCTAAAATATATGTCGTATTCTTTTTTCTGCAAAACACCATTCCCTGGCCATCTCACTTCCTGAAGTGCTGTTATGTCAGCTTTATACATGGCCAGGACATCAGCTAGCTGTTGTGCAGCTCGAGCTCTATAGAGCGTTCTGACGTTCCATGAGAAAATTCTTAAATCGTTTAGCCGTTGTCGTTGCTTGGTTCGTCGTTGAGAAATCAGTATATTTCCGATGCTTGTTGTCGGGTTCTGAGTAATATATTTAAAACGTCTATAGTAACCCGATAATCCTAGGAAAGAGCGAAGAGCTCGAAGAGTTGTAGGAAGCTCATACTCAGTTATAGCGCGAAATTTTTCTTCAGCCGTTTTAAGACGACCTTGGCAGACGATAATTCCTAAAAACTCTACACTAGTTTTAAAAAACTTAGTTTTTTCAAGGTTTACCTTCATATTTGCATTTGAGAGTTCTAAATACACTTTCCGTATCCTTTACATGTGTTTCGGCGTCTTGAGAAAATATTAAAATGTCATCAATATGTACATGACATCATCATCATCAGTTCCTGAAACCCCGTTCGGGGCATAGGGCGCCAACAAAACGTCTCCATCCTTCACGATCTGCAACTAGATATCTTAACTGTGGCCACGTCTTTCTCTGGGAATTAGTTTCTGCTAGGACTGTTGATTTCCACGTTGTTCTTGGTCTTCCAACCCGCCGTGAACCCTGAGGATTCCATTCAAAAGACTGCTTCGCAATATCATCGTTTGGTTTCCTTAGTGTATGTATGTACCAATCCATTGCCATTTTCGCTTTTTTATGTCGACGTCCAACCGCTTTTGACTTGTCCTGCGCCACAATTCCTGGTTAGATATAGTTTGTGGCCAGCGGATCTTCAGGATGTGACGTAGACAGCGATTCACGAAAGCCTGCGATTTTCTCGAGATAGTAGCCGAGACTTTCCAGGTTTCGCAAGCATATAATAGCACGGATCTAACATTGGATTCGAAGAATCTTAACTTAGTGCGTAAGGAGACTTGACTGGATTTCCAAATTTGAGACAGAGAACCAAAGGCAACGCGGGCTTTATTTATTCTATTATTTACGTCCAGATCCGTACCACCGTTTGCTGATACGATACTTCCAAGGTAATTAAACTGTTCGACTTCTTCAACATGCGCGTCATGCAGAATAATACGTTGTTGTGTAGGGCGGCCTGTTAGCATTATTTTTGTCTTTTTGCTATTTATTCTAAGACCGCACGACTCTCCTTTAACCGTAGAGTTTGACACATCTCTTTCAGCCCACTGATGTTATTTGCCATGAGAAATATATGGTCGGCACAGTCTAAATGGCTAAGCCTTTCATACGGTCTCCATTTACACAGCTCCTGAAGGAGCCAAGGCCTAGTGACTTATACTCTCAACCATTCCTGTGTGTGTATTGATAATCTGCAAGAATGGAAGGGATCTACAGTTTACCGCCGAGTCCGAACGGCTACATGAGATGCACTTTTTCGAGATTTTACTCTTGGTGGTTTTGTCAGTTCCTCGTAAGAGGCAGTACCCCGGAAAAAAAGGTGGCTATGAGCTGGATTCGAACCCAGGCTCATTCGCTTAGCAGTCCGACACACTTAACCACTAAGCCACGGGGCACTACAGATCAATGGTACTGAAATATTTTGACTTTTCCAAATTAGAAAGAATAACTGTCTGGAATCGGATAACGATCCGAGATAGTACTTTTGTTTAGCTTTCGGAAATCAATAACAAGTCTTAATTTTTGATTTCCGAATTTATCTGTACCCTTTTTATTCACCACCCATATTGGGTTATTATATGGTGAACGACTTTTACGGATAATTCTCTCTTTAAGAAGAGATTGCACTTCATTAATGAATAAATTGGTTCTTTTGCTATTGTGCGAATTGTTTGTAACCTTGTCGCACTGGTCACACTCTGATGCATGCACACAATATGATTTTGTATATATATATACATATATCGTTTACTTTGTTACTTATATTATCAAGATTTCTCTGGTTTTTCCCATAACTAAAATAATGCAGATATATGATGATAATGTTAGATTGTTGCTGCTGCTAGATGTTGCTGGTCGTTGCGGTCCTTATCTCTACGAGGTTTGTTTAATTTTTTTCAAATTAGAGTTGTACTTCTACGAAGTTTAGATAAATTAAGTTGGGCGCCAATGTAATTCCTCTTTAGAACTTATTCAAATTTAAGTTTCTCTGGAACAACTTATTTAAAACAACTGGGATTATGATTCTAAGAAATATGCGTTTCAGATAAATTTATGAATTTAAGTACTCAAAAATAAATTCTAGAGTGCACATTTTTTATGCTTATCTTATGAGTTTACATTTTTTATGATTATCTTATGCATTCCCTTCTTAAACAGGAACGCCCTGGATCTGTTGTAGGTTATTTTCTGTCCTTTTTAATATGACGTTAACTGCTTGGATATTAGGATAGTATTTTCGTCTATTTCTTCGATTGACTTTGTTTCATGTGCTGTAGTCGTCTGGCATGTAGCACTGCTGTTGTTCATGATTTGCAAGAGACATTAGTCAAAACCACCTTCTTGGCAGTTTACATAAGAAACGTCTAAAATAACATTATTATGAACAACCGGATAGACCTTAAGTAACGGACATACTTATTTGTTTTACATTTGGTACTCTTTTTAATACTTCAAAATTTCTTTATCGGAGTATACTTTTACATTTGATGCTAATAGTATTATTATTATATATTAAAATATATACCCTCAAGTTGTACTATTTTCGATATTTGAGTACTCGTTAAAATAATTGGGTTTACAATATTTTAACGGTCGAAGGTAACCGAGTAAACGATATTATGTAAAAGAGTTATTGCTCTTTGATTTCGAATTGTAATCAATTGAAATAAATCTGGAGGATTAGAATCTTCAACTTTTGCTAGTGATTGCGAATTAGTGAGTTAATTTGAGAAGTTAATTCATTAATTTTATTCATAAATTCTACATTTATTTCAATCTGTTAATTTTCTGCGCAAATAAGTCTTGGTTGTCTTCTGGTGAGAATAACAAAATCATCATGATCCGGTGTACCGGCGATAAGTTTTAGAGTTGATCCAATAAAATCTATAGATCGGGTAGGTCTTTTATGAAACCGTGGTGTTAATTTTATTTCGCATTTTTGGGAAAAAAATATTCATCTGAAGCAGATTTTCCCTTGCTGAACGGTGAGCTCTATTATGCTCCATGGCAAGGCCTCTATTTGATCATCTTCGTTAAGAAGGTATATGACTCTTTACTTCGTATGTTTGAATCGAACAGCTGGAAATAATTCAACAATATCATCTTGAACTTTACCTAAAGTTTCCAACTGGCATTGTATTCCATTGACAGTGTCAAGATTAATTACTTTTTGAAGAATAGGAAACAAAGATTAAAAATCTTTGAAACGAATGTCATGACGATGATAGCCTTGAAATGGAATTGAGGTTAAAACGTCAGTAATTTCGGATTGTGATAATATAATCTGGCTTATAAAGCAATTAATGGGTTGTTTGACTGAGCGAATATACTGAGTATACGAGATTTCACTGTGGTCTGTACAATATTCACTTTGATTTGAAAGTGAGTTGTCCGCCAAATGTTGTATGAACTGTCTTGACAATGCATCTGCAACTTTGTTTTCGTGCCCTGGCTTATAATGAACTGTAGGAGCGAATTTTACAATGAAGTTCTTCCAGGGTTTTAATTTCATATTTGGGCTCTTATAAGAGATTTAAAACGTTAATGGCTGGTGTTCAGTATAAATATGAAGGTTACTAACACCATAAAGATAATTTCTAAGATTTTAGAGAGCCCACACAATTGAGAGCATTTTTCGTTGGTTTGTGGCGAATCCCTGTTCTGTTTCAGAAAGAATTCTAGAAAAAAATGTGATCGGTTTTCCTTTTTGAGACAGAACTGCCCCGATTGCTACCGATGAAGCGTGATTAATTCAAATGGTAAGTTAAAATCTGCGAATAGGAGAGTTACATCTTCGGATACTAATATCTCTTTTAACTTATTGAATGCTTCTCTCGCTTCCTTGGAAAGTGTAATTTTCTTGTTTTTGGATTGATTTGCACTTATGTTGCCGTTTTATCCTCTCAATATTTGAGTTAGAGGTTTCGCTATTATAGCATAGTCCCGTATAAAACGTCTATCATCATCATCATCGGCGCAACAACCGGGATCCGGTCCGGACCTCCTTCAACAAATTCTTCCATACATCCCGATTGCTGGCCGACGCCATCCAATTGCGCACTCCCAAGGCTTCGGGCGTCCTGGTCTATGCCATCTTTCCAACGTAAGCATGGTCTGCCACATTGTCTTCTACCATAAAAAGTACCGCAAAAGACTTTCCGAGTCCAGCCCACCGGAGTCTACCGGGTAAAGGAGTCTTGTACAGCTTGTTGGCTTCTGCCGATGATGTCGATGTCGTCTGCGTAAGCTAGTATCTGGCTGGACTTGGTGACGATAGTCCCTCTTGTTGACGTGCCAGAGTCACGGATTGCTTTCTCCAACGCCAGGTTGAAGAGGATGGAAGCCAGACCATCCCCTTGTCGGAGTCCATTAAAGATGTTGATTGGTCTGGATAGCAAACCGGCTACTTTTACTTGGCTTGTGATGTTGGTCATGGTCAGCCTACATAGTCGTGTAAATTTATTTGGGATGTCGAATTCTCTCATGGCCTTATAAAGCTCTACCCTGGCTATGCTATCGTAGGCGGCTTTAAAGTCTATAAAAAGATGGTATGTTGGGATATTAAATTCCAGACTTTTTTCCATCACCTGCCTAAGGGTAAAGATCTGATCAATTGTTGATTTGCCTGGTATAAAACCACATTGATATTTGCCGATTATAATATTAGCGTATGGGGCTATCCGTTTTTGCAGGATAGAGGAGAATATCTTATAGGATGTACTCAACAATGTTATACCCCTATAGTTGCTGCATTTTTTGATATCTCCCTTCTTATGTATGGGACATATGATGCCTTTTCGCCAGTCTTCTGGCATCTCTTCGTGTTCCCATACGTGTACTATGATTTCATGAATTGCTTGATGTAGTGTTGGCCTTCCATGTTTGATCAGCTCGGCAGGTATACCATCGGCTCCTGAGGCCTTATTATTTTTTTATCTCCTCAATGCTTGGTTGCTGCAGCATAAGATCTTCTTCTTGAAATGTTGGAGTCTCCATTTCTTCCGTGAGCTGACCGTTCAGCAGTTCATTAAAGTACACTTCCCATCGCTCCAGAATGCCTTCAGTATCGGTGATCAGATTACCCTGTCCGTCTTTACAATATGTACAGCGTGGTGTGTATTGCGACATGTTTCTGACGGATTGGTAGAACTTCCGCGCCTGGTGCGGACCTCGCTCTCTATTTCTTTCCCTTTCACAGACTATGTTTTTTCCCAGGCTGCCTTTTTTCGTCTGTGAAGTCTTTTTTCTATTCTTCTGAGCTCTTTATATTCATCTTCGCGTGCCCGCGTTCTATGAGACTGTTGCATTGCTCGGTATGCAGCATTCTTACGTTGAGACGCTAGTTTGCATTCATCATTAAACCAGTCGCTCCGATCTCTGCGACTACTGCCTAAGATGGTATCAGCAGTACTAATGACTTTGTTCTTAAGGCGTGACCATTTTTCCTCTACGCCCGGCATTCTGTCCCCAGGACTTACTCTTCCCTCATCGAGCTCTCCGAGGGCGAGCCTTAGTGCGCGACTGTATTGGTTGCTTTTGCATTCATAGCGTAGGGCAGCCGTGTTGATTCGAGTCTGACCAGCGGATGCAATACTTCTTCGCATAGCAATCCGCCCTAGAACACCAAACCAACGAGATAGTGGTCCGAGTCGATGTTGGCACCTCGATAGGTTCGTATCGTCCTCTGGCTTGAGTAGTGGCGGCGATCTATCAACACGTGGTCAATTTGGTTACGAGTGACTCCATCAGCCAATACCCAAGTGACTTTGTGGATATCTTTACGCGGGAGCGATCGTGCCGCTATCGGTTCAGCAATAGCATATTTCGAAAATTTATCAACACATGTAAGAAAATAATTATGATCTGTGTTGAAAATATCAATGATTTTACCTGGCTGAACGGTGAGCTCTATTATGCTCCATGGCAAGGCCTCTATTTGATCATCTTCGTTAAGAAGGTCTATGACTCTTTTCTTCGTATGTTTGAATCGAACATCTGGAAATAATTCAACAATATCATCTTGAACTTTACCTAAAGTTTCCAATTGGCATTGTATTCCATTGACAGTGTCAAGATTAATTACTTTTTTAAGAATAGGAAACAAAGATTAAAAATCTTTGAAACGAATGTCATGACGACGATAGCCTTGAAATGGAATTGAGGTTAAACCGTCAGTAATTTCGGATTGTGATAATATAATCTGGCTTATAAAGCAATTAATAGGTTGTATGACTGAGCGAATATACTGAGTATACGAGATTTCACTGTGGTCTGTACAATATTCACTTTGATTTGAAAGTGAGTTGTCCGACAAATGTTGTGTGAACTGTCTTGACAATGCATCTGCAACTTTGTTTTCGTGCCCTGGCTTATAATGAACTGTAGGAGCGAATTCTACAATGAAGTTCTTCCAGGGTTTTAATTTCATATTTGGGTTCTTATAACAGATTTAAAACGTTAATGGCTGGTGTTCAGTATAAATATGAAGGTTACTATCCCAATAAAGATAATTTCTAAGATTTTAGAGAGCCCACACAATTGAGAGCATTTTTCGTTGCTTTGTGGCGAATCCCTGTTCTGTTTCAGAAAGAGTTCTAGAAATAAATGTGATCGGTTTTCCTTTTGAGGCAGAACTGCCCCGATTGCTACCGATGAAGCGTCGGTGATTAATTCAAATGGTAAGTTAAAATCTGGGAATAGGAGAGTTACATCTTCGAATACTAATATCTCTTTTAACTTATTGAATGCTTCTCTCGCTTCCTTGGAAAGTGTAATTTTCTTGTTTTTGGATTGATTTGCACTTATGTTGCCGTTTTCTCCTCTCAATATTTGAGTTAGAGGTTTCGCTATTTGAGCATAGTCCCGTATAAAACGTCTATCATTATCATTATCGGCGCAACAACCGGGATCCGGTCCGTGCCTCCTTCAACAAATTCTTCCATACATCCCGATTGCTGGCCGACGCCATCCAATTGCGCACCCCACGGCTTCGGGCGTCCTGGTCTATGCCATCCTTCCAACGTAAGCAAGGTCTGCCACGTTGTCTTCTACCATAGAAAGTACCGCAGAAGACTTTCCGAGTTGGTTCCTCTTCGCTCATGCGAGCTAGGTGTCCAGCCCACCGGGTCCTACCGAGCTTTATTTTTTCAACAACATCTGCTTCGAGATAGATTTCATACAATTCATGATTGTATCTTCTCCGGAATCGTCCTTCCTCACACACGGGGCCAACAATTCTCCGTAAGACTTTTCTCTCGAACGCGGATAAGAGATCAGAGTGCCTTTTTGTAAGCACCCAAGTCTCGGATCCGTATGTGACCATAGTCTTGTACAGCAGCAGTTTGGTTGTTATGGTAAGGTTTCTGGATTTAAAGAGCTATCGGCTGCTACTTTTGACCCAAGATAGTTAAAGGACTGAACTACTTCAAGTTCGTGCTCCGCTACCTTGATGGTTGTACCAACATTTCTCGCAGACGTTGCCGCCATGTACTTAGTCGTCCCTTCATTTATGTGCAGCCCCAGGTATTTTGCCGCTTTCTCGACCTGGGTAAAGGAGTCTTGTACAGCTTGTTGTCTTCTGCAGATGATGTCGATGTCGTCTGCGTAAGCTAGTATCTGGCTGGACTTGGTGACGATAGTCCCTCTTGTTGACGTGCCAGAGTCACGGATTGCTTTTTTCAACGCCAGGTTGAAGAGGATGCAAGCCATTAAAGATGTTGATTGGTCTGGATAGCAAACCGGCTACTTTTACTTGGCTTGTGAAGTTGGTCATGGTCAGCCATGGTCGTGTCAATTTATTTGGGATGTCGAATTCTCTCATGGCCTTATAAAGTTCTACCCTGGCTATGCTATCGTAGGCGGCTTTAAAGTCTATAAAAAGATGGTATGTTGGGATATTAAATTCTAAACTTTTTTCCATCATTTGCCTAAGGGTAAAGATCTGATCAATTGTTGATTTGCCTGGTATAAAACCACATTGATATTTGCCGATTATGGTATTAGCGTATGGGGCTATCCGTTCTTGCAGGATAGAGGAGAATATCTTATAGGATGTACTCAACAATGTTATACCCCTATAGTTGCTGCATTTTGTGATATCTCCCTTCTTATGTATGGGACATATGATGCCTTTTCGCCAGTCTTCTGGCATTTCTTCGTGTTCCCATACGTGTACTATGATTTCATGAATTGCTTGATGTAGTGTTGGCCCTCCATGTTTGATCAGCTCGGCAGGTACACCATCGGCTCCTGAGGCCTTATTATTTTTGAGCTGATTAATCGCCTGTTTTATCTCCTCACTGCTTTGTGGCTGCAGCATGAGATCTTCTTCTTGAAATGTTGGAGTCTCCATTTCTTCCGTGAGCTGACCGTTCAGCAGTTCATTAAAGTACACTTCCCATCGCTCCAGAATGCCTTCAGTATCGGTGATCAGATTACCCTGTCCGTCTTTACAATATGTACAGCGCGGTGTATATTGCGACATGTTTCTGACGGATTGGTAGAACTTCCGCGCCTGGTGCGGACCTCGCTCTCTATTTCTTTCCATTTCACAGACAATGTTTTTTTCCCAGGCTGCCTTTTTTCGTCTGTGAAGTCCTTTTCTATTCTTCTGAGCTCTTTATATTCATCTTCGCGTGCCCGCGTTCTATGAGACTGTTGCATTGCTCGGTATGCAGCATTCTTACGTTCAGACGCTAGTTTGCATTCATCATTAAACCAGTCGCTCCGATCTCTGCGACTACTGCCTAAGATGGTATCGGCAGTACTAATGACTTTGTTCTTAAGGCGTGACCATTTTTCCTCTACGCCCGGCATTCTGTCCCCAGGACTTACTCTTCCCTCATCGAGCTCTCCGAGGGCGAGCCTTAGTGCGCGACTGTATTGGTTGCTTTTGCATTCATCGCGTAGGGCAGCCGTGTTGATTCGAGCCTGACCAGCGGATGCAATACTTCTTCGCATAGCAATCCGCCCTAGAACACCACACCACCAAGATAGTGGTCCGAGTCGATGTTGGCACCTCGATAGGTTCGTATCGTCCTCAGGCTCGAGTAGTGGCGGCGATCTATCAACACGTGATCAATTTGGTTACGAGTGACTCCATCAGCCGATACCCAAGTGACTTTGTGGATATCTTTACGCGGGAGCGATCGTGCCGCTATCGGTTCAGCAATAGCATATTTCGAAAATTTATCAACACATGTAAGAAAATAATTATGATCTGTGTTGAAAATATCAATGATTTTACCTGGCTGAACGGTGAGCTCTATTATGCTCCATGGCAAGGCCTCTATTTGATCATCTTCGTTAAGAAGGCCTTTGACTCTTTTCTTCGTATGTTTGAATCGAACAGCTGGAAATAATTCAACAATATCATCTTGAACTTTACCTTAAGTTTCCAACTGGCATTGTATTCCATTGACAGTGTCAAGAATAATTACTTTTTTAAGAATAGGAAACAAAGATTAAAAATCTTTGAAACGAATGTCATGACGACGATAGCCTTGAAATGGAATTGAGGTTAAACCGTCAGTAATTTCGGATTGTGATAATATAATCTGGCTTATAAAGCAATTAATGGGTTGTATGACTGAGCGAATATACTGAGTATACGAGATTTCACTGTGGTCTGTACAATATTCACTTTGATTTGAAAGTGAGTTGTCCGACAAATGTTGTGTGAACTGTCTTGACAATGCATCTGCAACTTTGTTTTCGTGCCCTGGCTTATAATGAACTGTAGGAGCGAATTCTATAATGAAGTTCTTCCAGGGTTTTAATTTCATATTTGGGTTCTTATAACAGATTTAAAACGTTAATGGCTGGTGTTCAGTATAAATATGAAGGTTACTAACCCAATAAAGATAATTTCTAAGATTTTAGAGAGCCCACACAATTGAGAGCATTTTTCGTTGGTTTGTGGCGAATCCCTGTTCTGTTTCAGAAAGAGTTCTAGAAATAAATGTGATCGGTTTTCCTTTTTGAGGCAGAACTGCCCCGATTGCTACCGATGAAGCGTCGGTGATTAATTCAAATGGTAAGTTAAAATCTGGGAATAGGAGTTAAATCTTCGAATATTAATATCTCTTTTAACTTATTGAATGCTTCTCTCGCTTCCTTGGAAAGTGCAATTTTCTTGTTTTTGGATTGATTTGCACTTATGTTGCCTTTTTCTCCTCTCAATATTTGAGTTAGAGGTTTCGCTATTTGAGCATAGTCCCGTATAAAACGTCTATCATTATCATTATCGGCGCAACAACCGGGATCCGGTCCGGGCCTCCTTCAACAAATTCTTCCATACATCCCGATTGCTGGCCGACGCCATCCAATTGCGCACCCCAAGGCTTCGGGCGTCCTGGTCTACGCCATCTTTCCAAGTACCGCAGAAGACTTTCCGAGTTGGTTCCTCTTCGCTCATGCGAGCTAGGTGTCCAGCCCACCGGGGTCTACCGAGCTTTATTTTTTCAACAACATCTGCTTCGAGATAGATTTCATACAATTCATGATTGTATCTTCTCCGGAATCGTCCTTCCTCACACACGGGGCCAACAATTCTCCGTAAGACTTTTCTCTCGAACGCGGATAAGAGATCAGAGTGCCTTTTTGTAAGCACCCAAGTCTCGGATCCGTATGTGACCATAGTTTTGTACAGCAGCAGTTTGGTTGTTATGGTAAGGTTTCTGGATTTAAAGAGCTATCGGCTGCTACTTTTGACCCAAGATAGTTAAAGGACTGCACTACTTCAAGTTCGTGCTCCGCTACCCTGATGGTTGTACCAACATTTCTCGCAGACGTTGCCGCCATGTACTTAGTCGTCCCTTCATATATGTGCAGCCCCAGGTATTTTGCCGCTTTCTCGACCTGGGTAAAGGAGTCTTGTACAGTTTGTTGTCTTCTGCAGATGATGTCGATGTCGTCTGCGTAAGCTAGTATCTGGCTGGACTTGGTGACGATAGTCCCTCTTGTTGACGTGCCAGAGTCACGGATTGCTTTTTTCAACGCCAGGTTGAAGAGGATGCAAGCCAGACCATCCCCTTGTCGAAGTCCATTAAAGATGTTGATTGGTCTGTATAGCAAACCGGCTACTTTTACTTGGCTTGTGAAGTTGGTCATGGTCAGCCTACATAGTCGTGTCAATTTATTTGGGATGTCGAATTCTCTCATGGCCTTATAAAGTTCTACCCTTGCTATGCTATCGTAGGCGGCTTTAAAGTCTATAAAAAGATGGTATGTTGGGATATTAAATTCTAAACTTTTTTCCATCATTTGCCTAATGGTAAAGATCTGATCAATTGTTGATTTGCCTGGTATAAAACCACATTGATATTTGCCGATTATGGTATTAGCGTATGGGGCTATCCGTTCTTGCAGGATAGAGGAGAATATCTTATAGGATGTACTCAACAATGTTATACCCCTATAGTTGCTGCATTTTGTGATATCTCCCTTCTTATGTATGGGACATATGATGCCTTTTCGCCAGTCTTCTGTCATCTCTTCGTGTTCCCATACGTGTACTATGATTTCATGAATTGCTTGATGTAGTGTTGGCCCTCCATGTTTGATCAGCTCGGCAGGTATACCATCGGCTCCTGAGGCCTTATTATTTTTGAGCCGATTAATCGCCTGTTTTATCTCCTCTCTGCTTGGTGGCTGCAGCATGAGATCTTCTTCTTGAAATGTTGGAGTCTCCATTTCTTCCGTGAGCTGACCGTTCAGCAGTTCATTAAAGTACACTTCCCATCGCTCCAGAATGCCTTCAGTATAAGTGATCAGATAACCCTGTCCGTCCTTACAATATGTACAGCGTGGTGTGTATTGCGACATGTTTCTGACGGATTGGTAGAACTTCCGCGCCTGGTGCGGACCTCGCTCTCTATTTCTTTCCATTTCACAGACAATGTTTTTTTCCCAGGCTGCCTTTTTTCGTCTGTGAAGTCTTTTTTCTATTCTTCTGAGCTCTTTATATTTATCTTCGCGTGCCCGCGTTCTATGAGACTGTTGCATTGCTCGGTATGCAGCATTCTTACGTTCAGACGCTAGTTTGCATTCATCATCAAACAAGTCGCTCCGATCTCTGCGACTACTGCCTAAGATGGTATCAGCAGTACTAATGACTTTGTTCTTAAGGCGTGACCATTTTTCCTCTACGCCCGGCATTCTGTCCCCAGGAATTACTCTTCCCTCATCGAGCTCTCCGAGGGCGAGCCTTAGTGTGCGACTGTATTGGTTGCTTTTGCATTCATCGCGTAGGGCAGCCGTGTTGATTCGAGCCTGACCAGCGGATGCAATACTTCTTCGCATAGCAATCCGCCCTCGGAACACCATACCAACGAAATAGTGGTCCGAGTCGATGTGGGCACCTCGATAGGTTCGTATCGTCCTCAGGCTCGAGTAGTGGCGCCGATCTATCAACACGTGGTCAATTTGGTTACGAGTGACTCCATCAGCCGATACCCAAGTGACTTTGTGGATATCCTTACGCGGGAGGCTGGTACTCGCAACGACCAATTTTGTTGATGCTGCCATTTCTATGACTCGTAGTCCGTTGTCATTAGTGTTCTCATGCAAACTATGGGATCCTATGTACTGCCTGAATACTGGCTCCCTACCTAATTTTGCGTTGAAGTCACCAAGGATGATTTTAACGTCATACCTTGGGCAGGCATTGAGGGTCCTCTCTACAAGTTCGTAGTAGGAATCTTTTTCTTCTTCTTCGGACTCCTCAGTAGGTGCGTGAACGTATTGCGTTAAAGCCGATGACGGTAGACTTCATTTTTTGGCTGACTAGGAAGCCTACCCCGAGCACATGGTGTTTTGAGTGACCGCTAAAGTATATGCCGTATTATTTTTTCTGCAAAACACCATTCCCTGGCCATCTTACTTCCTGAAGTGCTGTTATGTCAGCTTTATACATGGCCAGGACATCAGCTAGCTGTTGTGCAGCTCGAGTTCTATAGAGCGTTCTGACGTTCCATGAGAAAATTCTTAAATCGTTTAGCCGTTGTCGTTGCTTGGTTCGTCGTTGAGAAATCAGTATATTTCCGAGGCTTTTTGTCGGGTTCTGAGTAATATATTTAAAACGTCTATAGTAACCCGATATTCCTAGGAAAGAACGAAGAGCTCGAAGAGTTGTAGGAAGCTCATACTCAGGTATAGCGCGAACTTTTTCTTCAGCCGTTTTAAGACGACCTTGGCAGACGATAAATCCTAAAAACTCTACACTAGTTTTAAAAAAAACTTAGTTTTTTCAAGGTTTACCTTCATATTTGCATTTGAGAGTTTTTTTTAATACACTTTCCATATCCTTTACATGTGTTTCGGCGTCTGGAGAAAATATTAAAATGTCATCAATATGTACATGACATCATCATCATCAGTTCCTGAAACCCCGTTCGGGGCATAGGGCGCCAACAAAACGTCTCCATCCTTCACGATCTGCAACTAGATATCTTAACTGTGGCCACGTCTTTCTCTGGGAATTAGCTTCTGCTAGGACTGTTGATTTCCATGTTGTTCTTGGTCTTCCAACCGTGAACCTGAGGATTCCATTCAAAAGACTGCTTCGCAATATCATCGTTT
This sequence comes from Platycheirus rosarum, assembly GCA_963971375.1. Classification (NCBI taxonomy): domain Eukaryota; kingdom Metazoa; phylum Arthropoda; class Insecta; order Diptera; family Syrphidae; genus Platycheirus; species Platycheirus rosarum. Next base: position 156,207,542 of record OZ020507.1, read on the forward strand.
GGTTTCCTTAGTGTATGACCAATCCATTGCCATTTGCGCTTTTTTTATGTTGACGTCCAACCGCTTTTGACTTGTCCTGCGCCACAATTCCTGGTTAGATATAGGTTGTGGCCAGCGGATCTTCAGGATGTGACGTAGACAGCGATTCACGAAAGCCTGCGATTTTCTCGAGATGGTAGCCGAGACTTTCCAGGTTTCGCAAGCATATAATAGCACGGATCTAACATTGGATTCGAAGAATCTTAACTTAGTGCGTAAGGAGACTTGACTGGATTTCCAAATTTGAGACAGAGAACCAAAGGCAACGCGGGCTTTATTTATTCTATTATTTACGTCCAGATCCGTACCACCGTTTGCTGATACGATACTTCCAAGGTAATTAAACTGTTCGACTTCTTCAACATGCGCGTCATGCAGAATAATACGTTGTTGTGTGGGGCGGCCTGTTAGCATTATTTTTGTCTTTTTGCTATTTATTCTAAGACCGCACGACTCTCCTTTAACCGTAGAGTTTGACACATTTCTTTCAGCCCACTGATGTTATTTGCCATGAGAAATATATGGTCGGCATAGTCTAAATGGCTAAGCCTTTCATACGGTCTCCATTTATATATATATACATGACAACGGACGCCTATATCTTCTCGTAGAACATCATCGATAGTTCTTTGAAAAAATAATAGGGGCATTCTTGAGCCCGAATGGAGGACGACAAAATTCGTACTTTCCATTATTAACAGAAAAAGCTGTTTTTTCACGGTCTTTTTCAGCAAGAAGGATCTGGTGGAATCCAGATTTCAGATCAATAAATAAAATAAAAAATTATTGGCGACAGCTCCTGAAGGAGCCAAGGCTTAGTGACTTATACTCTCAACCATTCCTGTGTGTGTGTTGATAATCTGCAAGAATGGAAGGGACCTACAGTTTACCGCCTAGTCCGAACGGCTACATGAGATGCACTTTTTCGAGACAAAATTACTCTTGGTGGTTTTGTCAGTTCCTCGTAAGAGGCAGTACCCCAGAAAAAAAGGTGGCTATGAGCTAAATTCGAACCCAGGCTCATTCGCTTAGCAGTCCGACACACTAACCACTAAGCCACGGGGCACTACAGATCAATGGTACTGAAATATTTTGACTTTTCCAAATTAGAAAGAATAACTGAAGTGTCTGGAATCGGATAACGATCCGAGATAGTACTTTTGTTTAGCTTTCGGAAATCAATAACAAGTCTTAATTTTTGATTTCCGAATTCATCTGTACCCTTTTTCTTCACCACCCATATTGGGTTATTATATGGTGAACGACTTTTACGGATAATTCCCTCTTCATTAATGAATAAATTGGTTCTTTTGCTATTGTGCGAATTGTTTATAACCTCTTTCAGCAAAAGCATTCGCAAATGCATAGCGTTGTTGGTTCACATGCAACTCTTGTGCTAGCGCCAAAGCGCTTAGAAGATCGGCTGGACGACTTGAAAAGAAAATATTTCCTATAGGACGGTTACGTCCAGATATAAAAATACGAAGAGCATCGTTTTTGTATTTTTTCATTAATCGCCCTTAACGCATCATTATTCCCACTAAACTCCATTATAGCTTTATTGGTTATAGGAGTTAGTTGCTTTGAGACTTTGTCATGATACTCATTAATTGACAATTTACCTTGTCGAAGAGTTGACAATTTTTGCTCTAATAGATGCAATGGTCTTTTATCGCTCCAGCGTTTAGCAACATGTTTTTTTTATCGATTTGAATTGAAATTTAAATTCCTTTTCTATATGATAAAGAGTTGCGTTGATTTTCACAACAAAGCAACGAAATAACAAACAAAACACACTAAAAAACAAAAAAAATCCACAGACAGAAACTCAGGATTTAAAAATTATTTTTCCACCCAATCGCACACTGGTCACACTCTGATGCATGCACACAATTTTTTTTTAATAAAATATGTTTTTGTATATTTATATACATATATCGTTTACTTTGTTACTTATATTATCAAGATTTCTCTGGTTTTTCCCATAACTAAAATAATGCAGATATTTTCCCTGATGATAATGTTAGATTGTTGCTGCTGCTAGATGTTGCTGGTCGTTGCGGTCCTTATCTCTACGAGGTTTATTTAATTTTTTCAAATTAGAGTTGTACTTCTACGAAGTTTAGATAAATTAAGTTGGGCGCCAATGTAATTCCTCTTTAGAACTTATTCAAATTTAAGTTTCTCTGGAACAACTTTTTAAAACAACTGGGATTACAACGTTATCACCTAGAGTGAGGTTAAAAATAAGAAAATAGAATAAGTCTCTTGGATAAGTCACAACACGTCGATATGTATCTCAATGTGATGTGAGATATAAAAACCAATTCTATTACAATGTTTGTACATATTATATTTCATAGACAACGTAGCAGAAGGCAACGTTAGATATGATTATTATTTGTTAGAATGCAATTGATATTTCGTTCAAGTAGGTGGCTATGAATTCTTATTAAGGATACTGAGCACAGCATTAGTTAAGTTGAAGTGCATTTGAACAAATGATAGATTAAGAAATTCAAGTGGGTAGTGGGTGATTACTATTTTTGTTTATATGACAATATTTTTATGATTCTAAGAAATATGCGTTTCAGATAAATTTATGAATTCAAGTACTCAAAAATAAATTCCAGAGTGTACATTTTTTATGCTTATCTTATGAGTTTACATTTTTTATGATTATCTTATGCATTCCATATAATATAAATATTTCTTTACAGTTATAGTTTTTGAATGTGACCTTAACTACACCCCTTCTTAAACAGGAACGCCCTGGATCTGTTGTAGGTTATTTTCTATCCTTTTTAATATGACGTTAACTGCTTGGATATTAGGATAGTATTTTCGTCTATTTCTTCGATTTGCTTTGTTTCATGTGCTGTAAAAACCATCTTCTTGGCAGTAAGTTAACCTCCAGAAATTTTTTGCAATTTTTTAGGGGGCTGCTTCTAGGTTTACATAAGAAACGTGGTTATTCCTTAAATCTAAAATAACATTATTATGGACAACCGGATAGACCTTTAGTAACGTATTTAGACGTATTTGTTCTACATTTGGTATTCTTTTTAATACTTCAAAATTTCTTTATCGGAGTATACTTTTACATTTGATGCTAGTATTATATCATTTATATTTAAGTATATACCCTCAAATTGTACTATTTTCGATATTTCAGTACTCGTTAAAATAATTGGGTTTAAAATATTTAAACGTGCGAAGGTAACAGAGTAAATGATATTATCTAAAAGAGTTATTGCTCTTTGATTTCGAATTGTAACCAATTGAAATAAATCTGGAGCTTTAGAATCTTCAATTTTTGCATAGTGATTGCGACTTAGTGAGTTAATTTGAGAATTTAATTCATTAATTTTATTTATAAATTCTACATTTATTTCAATCTGTTAATTTTCTGCGCAAAAAAGTCTTGATTATCATTATTATTATATATGAAATAAATATATATAATATAATAATATTATATATATATTATATATTAATATATAATATTATTAATATAATAATAAATATATATAATTTTCAAAAATTGCTACTTCCCCTTTTCGAAACGGTATATACAGAGCAGATTAGTAGTCCATTATTTTGGAAGAAACAGTTGTTTTTAAGATTAATCTGTAAATATGAACAATTTAGCGAATGTTATCTTTATGTATTTTCTTTCCGTCAACGAGGACGGTTGTACCTAAATCTTCTTGAACAATTTTTCTAATATATCTACTAGATAGCTTGTTTCCTCTCCTTTTGTCTATTTTAACAAAAAATTCTTGCCCTGGGTCGAACTTTCGATGGACTTGGTTTTTTATTCCGAAGTTCATTTTGTTTATTTTGTGCCTTTTGAAGTAATTTATAAACTTCTTCTTTGTCTGTGTCACTTAGACAAACAATTAGATCAAATGGTTTATGCTTAATGACCGTATGTATAGTTATACTGTACGTATATTCTGACATCTGAATGATTTCTTTGACATCATTTAAGTTGTGTTGCAGCTTTATAGTTCTAGCAATTTCACTTAACGTTGAATGGAAGCGTTTAACTTGACCATTACTTTAACTATGCATAGTCCTATGTGCATATGTCCTAAATTTAAGTTATCTCTTATAAGAGATTGTATCGTTTGAGAGCAAAAAGTTGGTTTATTATCTGATACCAACAACTTAGTGTTTTTAAAAGATCCAAGGCTTTAAGAAGTGGTACTTTTATGTCTAGAAGCGATTGTGCCGCTATCGGTTTAGCAATAGTATATTTCGAAAATTTATCAACACATGTAAGAAAATAATTATGATCTGTGTTGAAAATATCAATGTGGAGTATTTCACCAGGCTGAGTTGGCAGAGGGGTTTGGTTTCATAATTTGTTTTTTTGGGTGCCTAGCATATTTTGATTTTGTGCAGATCTTACAATTTTTAACGAAGGTGTTAATTTTATTTCGCATTTTAGGGAAAAAATATTCATCTGATAGCTGTAGTAGATTTTACCTGGCTGAACGGTGAGCTCTATTATTCTCCATGGCAAGGCCTCTATTTGATCATCTTCGTTAAGAAGGTCTATGACTCTTTTCTTCGTATGTTTGAATCGAACAGCTAGAAATAATTCAACAATATCATCTTGAACCTTACCTAAAGTTTCCAACTGGCATTGTATTCCATTGACAGTGTAAAGATTAATTACTTTTTGAAGAATAGGAAACAAAGATTAAAAATCTTTGAAACGAATGTCATGACGACGATAGCCTTAAAAAGGAATTGAGGTTAAAACGTCAGTTTCGGATTGTGATAATATAATCTGGCTTATAAAGCAATTAATGGGTTGTATGACTGAACGAATATACTGAGTATACGAGATTTCACTGTGGTCTGTACAATATTCACTTTGATTTGAAAGTGAGTTGTCCGACAAATGTTGTATGAACTGTCTTGACAATGCATCTGCAACTTTGTTTTCGTGCCCTGGCTTATAATGAACTGTAGGAGCGAATTCTACAATGAAGTTCTTCCAGGGTTTTAATTTCATATTTGGGTTCTTATAACAGATTTAAAACGTTAGTTAATGTCAGGTGTTCAGTATAAATATGAAGGTTATAAAACGTCTATCATTATCATCATCGGCGCAACAACCGGGATTCGGGTCCGGGCCTCCTTCAACAAATTCTTCCATACATCCCGATTGCTGGCCGACGCCATCCAATTGCGCACCCCAAGGCTTCGGGCGTCCTGGTCTACGCCATCCTTCCAATGTAAGCAAGGTCTGCCACGTTGTCTTCTACCATAGAAAGTACCGCAGAAGACTTTCCGAGTTGGTTCCTCTTCGCTCATGCGAGCTAGGTGTCCAGCCCACCGGGGTCTACAGAGCTTTATTTTTTCAACAACATCTGCTTCGAGATAGATTTCATACAATTCATGATTGTATCTTCTCCGGAAAAGTCCTTCCTCACACACGGAGCCAACAATTCTCCGTAAGACTTTTCTCTCGAACGCGGATAAGTGATCAGAGTGCCTTTTTGTAAGCACCCAAGTCTTGGATCCGTATGTGAGTACTGGTAAGACCATAGTCCTGTACAGCAGCAGTTTGGTTTTTATTCTAAGGTTTCTGGATTTAAAGAGCTATCGGCTGCTACTTTTGACCCAAGATAGTTAAAGGACTGCACTACTTCAAGTTCGTGCTCCGCTACCCTGATGGTTGTACCAACATTTCTCACAGACGTTGCCGCCATGTACTTAGTCGTCCCTTCATTTATGTGCAGCCCCAGGTATTTTGCCGCTTTCTCGACCTGGGTAAAGGAGTCTTGTACAGCTTGTTGTCTTCTGCAGATGATGTCGATGTCGTCTACGTAAGCTAGTATCTGGCTGGACTTGGTGACGATAGTCCCTCTTGTTGACGTGCCAGAGTCACGGATTGCTGTTTTCAACGCCAGGTTGAAGAGGATGCAAGCCAGACCATCCCCTTGTCGGAATCCATTAAAGATGTTGATTGGTCTGGATAGCAAACCGGCTACTTTTACTTGGCTTGTGAAGTTGGTCATGGTCAGCCTACATAGTCGTGTCAATTTATTTGGGATGTCGAATTCTCTCATGGCCTTATAAAGTTCTATCCTGGCTATGCTATCGTAGGCGGCTTTAAAGTCTATAAAAAGATGGTATGTTGGGATATTAAATTCTAAACTTTTTTCCATCATTTGCCTAAGGGTAAAGATCTGATCAATTGTTGATTTGCCTGGTATAAAACCACAATGATATTTGCCGATTATGGTATTAGCGTATGGGGCTATCCGTTCTTGCAGGATAGAGGAGAATATCTTATAGGATGTACTCAACAATGTTAAACCCCTATAGTTGCTGCATTTTGTGATATCTCCCTTCTTATGTATGGGACATATGATGCCTTTTCGCCAGTCTTCTGTCATCTCTTCATGTTCCCATACGTGTACTATGATTTCATGAATTGCTTGATGTAGTGTTGGCCCTCCATGTTTGATCAGCTCGGCAGGTATACCATCGGCTCCTGAGGCTTTATTATTTTTGAGCCGATTAATCGTTTTATATCCTCACTGCTTGGTGGCTGCAGCATGAGATCTTCTTCTTGAAATGTTGGAGTCTCCATTTCTTCCGTGAGCTGACCGTTCAGCAGTTCATTAAAGTACACTTCCCATCGCTCCAGAATGCCTTCAGTATAAGTGATCAGATAACCCTGTCCGTCCTTACAATATGTACAGCGTGGTGTGTATTGCGACATGTTTCTGACGGATTGGTAGAACTTCCGCGCCTGGTGCGGACCTCGCTCTCTATTTCTTTCCATTTCACAGACAATGTTTTTTTCCCAGGCTGCCTTTTTTCGTCTGTGAAGTCTTTTTCATATTCTTCTGAGCTCTTTATATTCATCTTCGCGTGCCCGCGTTCTATGAGACTATTGCATTGCTCGGTATGCAGCATTCTTACGTTCAGACGCTAGTTTGCATTCATCATCAAACCAGTCGCTCCAACCTCTGCGACTACTGCCTAAGATGGTATCAGCAGTACTAATGACTTTGTTCTTAAGGCGTGACCATTTTTCCTCTACGCCCGGCATTCTGTCCCCAGGACTTACTCTTCCCTCATCGAGCTCTCCGAGGGCGAGCCTTAGTGCGCGACTGTATTGGTTGCTTTTGCATTCATCGCGTAGGGCAGCCGTGTTTATTCGAGCCTGACCAGCGGATGCAAAACTTCTTCGCATAGCAATCCGCCCTGGGAACAGCATACCAACGAGATAGTGGTCCGAGTCGATGTTGGCACCTCGATACGTTCGTATCGTCCTCAGGCTCGAGTAGTGGCGACAATCTATCAACACGTGGTCAATTTGGTTACGAATGACTCCATCAGCCGATACCCAAGTGACTTTGTGGATATCCTTACGCGGGAGGCTGGTACTCGCAACGACCAATTTTGTTGATGCTGCCATTTCTATGACTCGTAGTCCGTTGTCATTAGTGTTCTCATGCAAACTATGGGATCCTATATACTGCCTGAATACTGGCTCCCTACCTAATTTAGCGTTGAAGTCACCAAGGATGATTTTAACGTCATACCTTGGGCAGGCATTGAGGGTCCTCTCTACAAGTTCATAGTAGGAATCTTTTTCTTCTTCTTCGGACTCCTCAGTATGTGCGTGAACGTTTATGAGGCTGATGTTATTGAATTTGCCTCGCACGCAAAGGATGCATAGCCTTTCATTTATTGCGTTAAAGCCGATGACGGTAGGCTTCATTTTTTGGCTGACTAGAAAGCCTACCCCGAGCACATGGTGTTTTGAGTGACCGCTAAAATATATGTCGTTTTTTTTTTCTGCAAAACACCATTCCCTGGCCATCTCACTTCCTGAAGTGCTGTTACGTCAGATTTATACATGGCCAGGACATCAGCTAGCTGTTGTGCAGCTCGAGCTCTATAGAGCGTTCTGACGTTCCATGAGAAAATTCTTAAATCGTTTAGCCGTTGTCGTTGCTTGGTTCGTCGTTGAGAAATCAGTATATTTCCGAGGCTTGTTGTCGGGTTCTGAGTAATATATTTAAAACGTCTATAGTAACCCGATAATCCTAGGAAAGAGCGAAGAGCTCGAAGAGTTGTAGGAAGCTCAGACTCAGTTATAGCGCGAACTTTTTCTTCAGCCGTTTTAAGACGACCTTGGCAGACGAAAATCCTAAAAACTACACTAGTTTTAAAAAACTTAGTTTTTTCAAGGTTTACCTTCATATTTGCATTTGAGAGTTTTTTTTTAATACACTTTCCATATCCTTTCAATGTGTTTCGGCGTCTGGAGAGAATATTAAAATGTCATCAATATGTACATGACATCATCATCATCAGTTCCTGAAACCCCGTTCGGGGCATAGGGCGCCAACAAAACGTCTCCATCCTTCACGATCTGCAACTAGATATCTTAACTGTGGCCACGTCTTTCTCTGGGAATTAGCTTCTGCTGGGACTGTTGGTTTCCATGTTGTTCTTGGCCTTCCAACCCGCCGTGAACCCTGAGGATTCCATTCAAAAGACTGCTTCGCAATATCATCGTTTGGTTTCCTTAGTGTATGACCAATCCATTGCCATTTGCGCTTTTTTATGTCGACGTCCAACCGCTTTTGACTTGTCCTGCGCCACAATTCCTGGTTAGATATAGTTTGTGGCCAGCGGATCTTCAGGATGTGACGTAGACAGCGATTTACGAAAGCCTGCGATTTTCTCGAGATGGTAGCCGAGACTTTCCAGGTTTCGCAAGCATATAATAGCACGGATCTAACATTGGATTCGAAGAAGCTTAACTTAGTGCGTAAGGAGACTTGACTGGATTTCCAAATTTGAGACAGAGAACCAAAGGCAACGCGGGCTTTATTTATTCAATTATTTACGTCCAGATCCGTACCACCGTTTGCTGATACGATACTTTCAAGGTAATTAAACTGTTCGACTTCTTCAACATGCGCGTCATGCAGAATAATACGTTGTTGTGTGGGGCGGCCTGTTAGCATTATTTTTATCTCTTTGCTATTTATTCTAAGACCGCACGACTCTCCTTTTACCCGTAGAGTTTGACACATCTCGTTCAGCCCACTGATGTTATTTGCCATGAGACATATATGGTCGGCATAGTCTAAATGGCTAAGCCTTTCATACGGTCACCATTTATATATATACATGACAACGGACGACTATATCTTCTCGTAGAACATCATCGATAGTTCTTTCAAAAATAATAGGGGCATTCTTGAGCCCGAATGGAGGACGACAAAATTCGTACTTTCCATTATTAACAGAAAAAGCTGTTTTTTCACGGTCTTTTTCAGCAAGAAGGATCTGGTGGAATCCAGATTTCAGATCAATAAATAAAATAAAAATTTATTGGCGACAGCTCCTGAAGGAGCCAAGGCCTAGTGACTTATACTCTCAACCATTCCTGTGTGTGTGTTGATAATCTGCAAGAATGGAAGGGACCTACAGTTTACCGCCGAGTCCGAACGGCTACATGAGATGCACTTTTTCGAGACAAATTTTACTCTTGGTGGTTTTGTCAGTTCCTCGTAAGAGGCAGTAAGCTGGAAAAAAAGGTGGCTATGAGCTGGATTCGAACCCAGGCTCATTCGCTTAGCAGTCCGACACACTAACCACTAAGCCACGGGGCACTACAGATCAATGGTACTGAAATATTTTGACTTTTCCAAATTAGAAAGAATAACTGAAGTGTCTGGAATCGGATAACGATCCGAGATAGTACTTTTGTTTAGCTTTCGGAAATCAATAACAAGTCTTAATTTTTGATTTCCGAATTCATCTGTACCCTTTTTTTCACCACCCATATTGGGTTATTATATGGTGAACGACTTTTACGGATAATTCCCTCTTTAAGAAGGGATTGCACTTCATTAATGAATAAATTGGTTCTTTGGCTATTGTGCGAATTGTTTGTAACCTCTTTCAGCAAAAGCATTCGCAAATGCATAGCGTTGTTAGTTCACATGCAACTCTTGTGCTAGCGCCAAAGCGCTTAGAAGATCGGCTGGACGATTTGAAAAGAAAATATTTCCTATTGGACGGTTAAGTCCAGATATAAAAATACGAAGAGCATCGTTTTTGTATTTTTTTCATTAATCGCCCTTAACGCATCATTATTCCCACTAAACTCCATTATAGCTTTATTGGTTATAGGGGTTAGTTGCTTTGAGACTTTGTCATGATACTCGTTAATTGACAATTTACCTTGTCGAAGAGTTGACAATTTTTGCTCTAATAGATGCAATGGTCTTTTATCGCTCCAGCGTTTAGCAACATGTTTTTTTTTATCGATTTGAATTTAAATTTAAATTCCTTTTCTATATGATATAGAGTAGCGTTGATTTTCACAACAAAGCAACGAAATAACAAACAAAACACACTGAAAAACAAAAAAAATCAACAGACAAAAACTCCACCCAATCGCACACTGGTCACACTCTGATGCATGCACACAATTTTTTTTAATAAAATATGTTTTTGTATATATATATACATATATCGTTTACTTTGTTACTTATATTATCAAGATTTCTCTGGTTTTTCCCATAACTAAAATAATGCAGATATTTTCCCTGATGATAATGTTAGATTGTTGCTGCTGCTAGATGTTGCTGGTCGTTGCGGTCCTTATCTCTACGAGGTTTATTTAATTTTTTCAAATTAGAGTTGTACTTCTACGAAGTTTAGATAAATTAAGTTGGGCGCCAATGTAATTCCTCTTTAGAACTTATTCAAATTTAAGTTTCTCTGGAACAACTTATTTAAAACAACTGGGATTACAACGTTATAAGTTTGGAAGTTTATTAAGAACAGAAAACTAAATCTACTTAGAACTAAGAATTGGGTTTTCCATTCCATTTTTTCATCCCCACCTAGAGTGAGGTTAAAAATAAGAAAATAGAATAAGTCTCTTGGATAAGTCACAACACGTCGATATGTATCTCAATGTGACAACGTAGCAGAAGGCAACGTTAGATATGATTATTATTTGTTAGAATGCAATTGATATTTCGTTCAAGTAGGTGGCTATGAATTCTTATTAAGGATACTGATCACAGCATTAGTTAAGTTGAAGTGCATTTGAACAAATGATAGATTAAGAAATTCAAGTGGGTAGTGGGTGATTACTATTTTTGTTTATATGACAATATTTTTATGATTCTAAGAAATATGCGTTTCAGATAAATTTATGAATTCAAGTACTCAAAAATAAATTCCAGAGTGTACATTTTTTATGCTTATCTTATGAGTTTACATTTTTTATGATTATCTTATGCATTCCATATAATATAAATATTTCTTTACAGTTATAGTTTTTGAATGTGACCTTAACTTCACCCCTTCTTAAACAGGAACGCCCTGGATCTGTTGTAGGTTATTTTCTATCCTTTTTAATATGACGTTAACTGCTTGGATATTAGGATAGTATTTTCGTCTATTTCTTCGATTGGCTTTGTTTCATGTGCTGTAGTCGTCTGGCATGAAGCACTGCTGTTGTTCATGATTTGCAAGAGACATTCGTAAAAACCATCTTCTTGGCAGTAAGTTAACTCCAGAGATTTTTTGCAATTTTTTAGGGGGCTGCTTCTGGGTTTACATAAGAAACGTGGTTATTCCTTAAATCTAAAATAACATTATTATGGACAACCGGATAGACCTTTAGTAACGTATTTAGACGTATTTGTTCTACATTTGGTATTCTTTTTAATACTTCAAAATTTCTTTATCGGAGTATACTTTTACATTTGATGCTAGTATTATATCATTTATATTTAAGTATATACCCTCAAATTGTACTATTTTTGATATTTCAGTACTCGTTAAAATAATTGGGTTTAAAATATTTAAACGTGCGAAGGTAACAGAGTAAATGATATTATCTAAAAGAGTTATTGCTCTTTGATTTCGAATTGTAACCAATTGAAATAAATCTGGAGCTTTAGAATCTTCAACTTTTGCATAGTGATTTGGACTTAGTGAGTTAATATGAGAAGTTAATTCATTAATTTTATTCATAAATTCTACATTTATTTCAATCTGTTAATTTTCTGCGCAAAAAAGTCTTGATTATCTTCTGCTAAGAATAACAAAATCATCATGATCCGGTGTACCGGCGATAAGTTTTAGAGTTGATCCAATAAAATCTATAGATCGGGTAGGTCTTTTATGAAACCGAAGTGCAGAAGGAAGCTTATTTATTTCATTGAAGTCAGCATCAAGTGATGCTACGATGTCCTGATTACTAAACAGTCGTTTTAGATTATTGATATCAGTAGACATTATTTCGAAATCTTTTAAATTTACAGTATGAAATAAATATATATAATTTTCAAAAATTGCTACTTCCCCTTTTCGAAACGGTATATACAGAGCAGATTAGTAGTCCATTATTTTGGAAGAAACAGTTGTTATTAAGATTAATCTGTAAATATGAAAAATTTAGCGAATGTAATCTTTATGTATTTTCTTTCCGTCAACGAGGACGGTTGTACCTAAATCTTCAAACAATTTTTCTTATATATCTACTAGATAGCTTGTTTCCTCTCCTTTTGTCTATTTTAACAAACATTTCTTGCCCTGGTTCGAACTTTCGATGGACTTGGTTTTTTATTCCGAAGTTCATTTTGTTTATTTTGTGCCTTTTGAAGTAATTTATAAACTTCTTTTTTGTCTGTGTCACTTAGAAAAAATATTATATCAAATGGTTTACGTTTAATGACCGTATGTATGTTTATATACTGACATCTGAATAATTTCTCTGACATCATTTAAGTTGTGTTGCAGCTTTATAGTTCTAGCAATTTCACTTAACGTTGAATGGAAGCGTTCAACTTGACCATTACTTTGACTATGCATAGTCCTATGTGCATATGTCCTAAATTTAAGTAATCTCTTATAAGAGATTGTATCGTTTGAGAGCAAAAAGTTGGTTCATTATCTGATACCAACAACTTAGTGTTTTTAAAAATTCCAAGGCTTTAAGAAGTGGTACTTTTATGTCTAGAAGCGATCGTGCAATGTGGTTTAGCAATAGCATATTTCAAAAATTTATCAACACATTTAAGAAAATAATTATGATCTGTGTTGAAAATATCAATGTGGAGTATTTCACCAGGCTGAGTTGGCAGAGGGGTTTGGTTTCATAATTTGTTTTTTTTGGGTGCCTAGCATATTTTGATTTTGTGCAGATCTTACAATTTTTAACGAAGGTGTTAATTTTATTTCGCATTTTAGGGAAAAAATATTCATCTGATAGCTGTAGCAGATTTTACCTGGCTGAACGGTGAGCTCTATTATGCTCCATGGCAAGGCCTCTATTTGATCATCTTCGTTAAGAAGGTCTATGACTCTTTTCTTCGTATGTTTGAATCGAACAGCTGGAAATAATTCAACAATATCATCTTGAACTTTACCTAAAGTTTCCAACTGGCATTGTATTCCATTGACAGTGTCAAGATTAATTACTTTTTGAAGAATAGGAAACAAAGATTAAAAATCTTTGAAACGAATGTCATGACGACGATAGCCTTAAAAAGGAATTGAGGTTAAAACGTCAGTAGTTTCGGATTGTGATAATATAATCTGGCTTATAAAGCAATTAATGGGTTGTATGACTGAACGAATATACTGAGTATACGAGATTTCACTGTGGTCTGTACAATATTCACTTTGATTTGAAAGTGAGTTGTCCGACAAATGTTGTATGAACTGTCTTGACAATGCATCTGCAACTTTGTTTTCGTGCCCAATGAACTGTAGCAGCGAATTCTTCAATGAAGTTCCTCCAGGGTTTTAATTTCATATTTGGGTTCTTATAAGAGATTGAAAACAAATTATCTTCAAAGACCATCAACAACGAACGATCAGATGCCGAAAGGATCAACGTCATTCGACATCTTCGAGGATACCGAAAGACTGTTTGGAGCAGAGCTCTTCTCCCTTCTCCAGAAGGCAAAAGAGATAATTCCAAGCAACTACGGTACTTTGGATGATAAAGATAAGACAAATATATTGAGTCAACTTATATTCAAATTATGTATATAAAAACCCAACTTTCAATTATAACATATAACGGTAATTCTATTTATTCCACAGCCAGACGAATTTATCTATCTATGTTTTTAAAATCAAAAAAAACCAGACATTATTTTCTTACAGGAAACCAACATCACAGCGAGGAACAACTTTAAATCAGACCATTACACATCCTACAGAGAGGACAAAGGAGCGAGCGGCAGAGGAACAGCAATTCTTCTCAAATCGGACTTTAGAAGCGAAAAGAAAAGAATAACTGGACTTAGATGCATGGAAACAACGACAGTCGTCACTAAACTAACCGAGTCTGAGACGCTTCTGCCAGTCTCAGTATACATCAAGTGGAACTCAACAAGAAGCGACATACATCACGATCTCCACATTATCAACAGCATTGCTAATCAATACACATCTTGTGTCATTGGAGGAGACTTCAACGGTCGGCACCCTCTATGGATGGATACCGCGGAATCTCACCAAGGCAAAGCAATTTTTGACTGGCTACAAGGAAATCCCGACCATCACTCTTTGGTTGCCGTGTCTCAACCAAAACCAACATTCCCTAGAACTCCATCTCATTTGGATTTCTTTCTGGTTACGTCGAACTTCATCAACATCCTACCTGAACTACGGAACTACAATTGCGTAGCATACGATAGTGATTCCGACCATCTGGCAGTAGAAGTTAGGGTACGACCTAATCAAAGGATATTCTGTGAACAACCACAACAAGAGCTCCACATAAGGTTTAACAGGGTGAACTGGAGAACATTCCGTACCGAAATTGAAAGAGATCTCCCGGAAGTCCCAACCAGCAGCAATCTCTCAAACAGCGAAATTGATAGTGCCATACTCCAATTCGAGACAACAGTTACCAACGCCTTGGAAAAGCTCAAGACCGAAAAAACCAGCAGAGACAGATATGCAAATATGCCGGAACATATACAGGCCATATATGCTCACAGACAGAGACTCCGCAAAAAGTTTCAACGGATATACCACAGGTTGTTCAACAGAGAGAATGTAGTATCCCACTACATACACCCCATTATATCGATTACTTCTCAGTCTCAATCGCATGCAAGATCACTCCCAGCACTTTCTTGCATACCATTCCCAAGACCATAAATTATGAAATATACCATAAAGAATTCAACTTCATTAACGTACGCTTACGCTCGCCGTCGCGTCGGCTAAATAAAGTATTCTTTTTATTAAACCAGCGTCAATTTTCAATTTCTTCAAGAATGCATTGTCAACAAAAGGAAAATCCATAGGCAGTGTGACGAATGAGGCGATGACAAAATCCCAATGCATTAGCAGTGGATGACAATCCCAATGCATTGGCAGTGGATGACACAACTTATGAATATTATTTATAAGTGGGTTATTGCTGACCTATAGGGAAGTGATAGTACTGGTGCCAGTGCACTATTAATATGTCATCAATGACTGGCTATGGGAATTGTGCAACATAAAATAAGCAACTGCATGGGAATATTGAGATCACCGAATAAAATGCATGCGATCGATAATAAGTATTGGGGACTAATCGATATACAAGAATAGTATAAAAGGAGTGGTTGGAAAGGGTATGGGCAGAGAGAATACTTTAAAGAGTCATAGAGTACAGTCGCAGCTATAAGCATTGAGACAGCGGACTGTTCTATGATTTTCTTTTAGTAACATATTAAATAAATCAATAAAATTCTTAACATCCATTCGGTGATACCGGTGGAAACATTGAAGAAAATTGTTTTATTATTTCATCTCTCCGGTTCCACCGCTCTTCCCTCGTAAGAGAAAGCACGGCGTTGTAATCGTCATAACAAATTGGTGGCAGCTAGTTTTTCTTTGATAGAAAAAGAAGGCGAAATCTACCAAGAGAAAAAAATTCCGTTTAAAGTCATAATATTGCCTTTAGTAGAGTCACCAGACGAAAACATGCTAAAGCAAATAATACCAAACTTTGTAATGCCAGACATAGGTAAATATCTTGAAACCAAGTTTTGTTATGTTATCACATTACCAATACCCTTTAGAAGTTCCCAAGATGAATCATTGGCAGAAAAATGCCTAATAAATATTCAAAATATAATAGAAATTAAAAGGTTTAAGTTAATGGGTTTTTCGTTACCAAATTTGGATAGTAGTACCAGAATTAACCTCAAAAAATTAATAGAAAAGGTCTTCGAGAAAACAGACTTAGAAATTTTCTTATTTACCAACAAAAGAATTATTTTAAGTGATCCAGAAACCATACAGAAAGTAATTTTCGAATATCATGATTCACCCTTCGGAGGTCATCAAGGTATATCACGAACTCTAAAGAGAATCAGATATAAATACCACTGGCCTACCATGAAACAGGATATTATTACCTATATTCGCAAATGTGCATCATGTCAAGTGAATAAAAGTAAGAAAAATCCTCCCTTACCTATGAAGATAACAACGACTAGCTCAAGGCCATTTGAAAGGATTGCTTTAGACATAGTCGGCCCCCTTCCCGTAAGCCATAATGATCAAAAATACCTATTAACCTTCCAAGACGATCTTACAAAATTCTCAGAGGCATATGCTCTTCCCAATGCAGAAGCTTCAACGGTAGCAAGAGTTTTCACTGGGAAAATCGTCTGCCAACACGGCATTCCGTCTTCACTATTAACTGATCAAGGTGCAAACTTCCTTAGTACAATGTTCAAAGAAATGTGTACGTTGCTAAAAATAAAAAAATTAAACACGGCACCATATCACCCTCAAACTAACGGAGCTCTAGAAAGAAGCCATAAAACCCTAATTGAATACTTAAGACATTATGTTAATCATGATCCATTTACATGGGACAAATGGACCCCTTATGCGATTTTCGTATATAATACTACCCCCCACTCAAGTACAGGGTTCACACCTTATGAACTTCTTTACGGTTTCCCACCTAATATACCTAGCGCACTGACCCAAGCACCTAAAATTTCTTATAATTACGACAATTATGCAAATGAGCTGAGAGTTCGCTTACAACACGGATACCTAGCTGCAAAGGTAACCCTTAATCAAAAAAAAAAGAAGCAGCAAAAAAGTATTTTGACAAAAAAACCCATTCTAAAAGCTTTAACGTTGGCGACAAAGTCCTTTTAAAAAATAATGCCAGACAAAATAAATTAACCTCTTTATGGGTAGGTCCTTATGAAGTTGTTAAAATACTATCCACAGAAAACACTATAATAAAAATAGGAAGACAAACAAAAGTAATACATAATAACAATTTAAAACTGTTTGACGACTAAATAGTTACTCCTTCACGGAATTCTCTTTACTTCTTTTCTATAATTTTTTTTTTGGAGCCGAACTGATCGAACTTCTACTTCCTTCCTCTTCGCAGATGCAAACGCTAGGAGAACTTAATCAGCTAACGATCATCAGTGAAATTCTCTCCACGAATAGAAGCCATTGACTACGAACCAGATTCGTACTGGCTTCTATACAATATAGTCGCGGCCTACGAAATCCCATTAAAGAAAGGTTTCACCAAAATAGGCTTCGACTATCCCAATCATATTATGATACGCTCCGCTTTGGTATCTATAATCCATGCGACCATTGAAATAGACCAAAACGACGAACACGTTACTATAAGGGACAGTGAATACTCCAAAGGCACCTATGTCAATGGTCAAAATATAGATCACAGGCAACCTAAACAAGTGAAATTCGGAGACATAATCAGTTTTGGGATCAGGAAAGAAAATTTTGGACTCAGACTATGTCCGGTATATGTCCTCAGAAAACGACGGGCGTACCCACACATCACTAATCCCTGGCGACATAACACCCGAGAAAACTCCCGAGTTATTCGAGCATCAAATTTCCCAGAGACAGATGATTAAAGTTAGATTCGTTTTTTTTTTCTTCAATAAAGCAATTTAAAAAAAAAGAGAGTAACTTTCCTTCACTCACACAAACACTAGAAAAACATCCTCCCATTTTTTGTTCCTTTTCTAAAAAAAAAAAAATTTTTTTACTTCGCCTTATTAAAACAGAGCATGAAAACCACAACCTTACTCTTTGGACTTTTGTGCACAGCTTACGGCTACATTTCAATAACACCAATAAATGAAAAGGCTGGGATATACTTTGAGCAAATAGCAGCAACCGAACTGGAAGTTAATAGTATACTACGATCTAGCTCAACTTGTCATAGCCTTAAAACACGCTTCTAATTACGTAGTAGAAATCAATAATCTATGCAAACTACTACAAAGAAATCCTAACTTTGGCATAATTTGTGACGGAGCAATCTCTGAAATGAACCACTTAATGACCGATCTCCAGAATAAATATAGCATCCTAGGAGTAAGCCAGCGAAACAAAAGAGCATTAGTCAATGTAATAGGAACGATAAGTAAAACCTTATTTGGGACTTTAGACGAAGAAGATGCCAAATACTACAATAGGCAGATAGAAAAATTAAAAACTAATGAAAACCACTTACTCACCCTTATAAGAAACCAAACGTTTGTTTTAGAAACTACAAAAAATATTTTCACAAAAACTCAAGAATCAATTGAAAACCAAATGGTCGCAATAAATTCAAAAATTGAAAATGCCAAAGAATTTATGATAAATATCACAAATCTAACTAAGAACCAAAATACATTTTCAGAAATAGAGTCCTTAACTTCATTAGTTACACTTATAATCGTCAGATACCAAAACACTATCGACGACATCCTCGACTTGGTTGCAGATGTAAAACATGGAAGACCTCACCCAGCCATTGTTTCCCCTGAACAACTAAAAACTGCTTTCACTTCTATAAAACAAAAACTTCCCAATGGTTTGAGGCTACCACTTTTAGAAAACGAAGAAAACATTCTCTCAATTTATTAAATTTGTAATACTAAAGTTGCAATTAATGAACAAAAAATTATTTATGAACTAAAAATTCCACTTCCATTGATAGACAATTTCCAATTATACAAAATTATCCCTTTTCCCATAAGATACAAAAATAATTTCGTATTTATTCAACCCAAAGACTACTATATAGTAATAGATTACAAAAGGGAACTTTATTCTCCTTTAAATACGCAGGACCTTGTAAATTGTAAAACGCAAAACACAAAATATCTCTGTCCTCTAACACACCCCTTGTATGACACAGATATGACTAGCTCACAATGCGAAGTGCAACTTCTAATCGGTAATCCCATACAAGACAAATCATGCGAAATAAAACAGGCAAACCTAACCACGGTATGGATACAAATGCACAAACTAAACAGATGGTTGTTTTCAACACTCGAACCTTATGTTGTAAACGAAATCTGCGAAAATAATATAACTACGTACACTTTTCAAGAATCCGCGATTATAGAACTATCAGGAAATTGTTATCTAAAAACGAAAGATCTAATTTTACATGCATACAATGAAAAATCGTCAACTATTAATAATTTTTATATTCCAACTCTAAATATTTCAAGTCTCATAAATAATTCCTCAAATAATTTCCTTTATGACACCAAAAAGACAGCTGTTGTAAGACTGTCAAGCCAAACTGACTTAAAAACTCTTTCTCAAAGTATAAGCGAACTAAAATATGAAGAATCAAAGCCACTAGAATCACTAGATGAACACGACATTCATCATTACACTCTTATTTACATTATAATCATAACAATGTTAATTTTAATATCATGTAAGAAATACAGAATTTACAGATTAAATAGAAACTCATGTAAGAATCCTGTAGAAACCAAACTTGAAATTGAAACTCCAACCATAGCGGTGGAAACATTGAAGAAAATTGTTTTATTATTTCATCTCTCCGGTTCCATCGCTCTTCCCTCGTAAGAGAAAGCACGGCGTTGTAATCGTCATATACAAATAATAATAACCAGTCTCCTCGGAGGCGTGGGTTCGTATCCCACCGCTGCCACCAATTTGTTATGACGATTACAACGCCGTGCTTTCTCTTACGAGGGAAGAGCGTTGGAACCGGAAAAAAGAAAAAGTTGCGAAGCGACCAATAGCCTCGGAAAATGCTTATCTTATGAGTTTACATTTTTTATGATTATCTTATGCATTCCATATAATATAAATATTTCTTTACAGTTATAGTTTTTGAATGTGACCTTAACTTCACCCCTTCTTAAACAGGAACGCCCTGGATCTGTTGTAGGTTATTTTCTATCCTTTTTAATATGACGTTAACTGCTTGGATATTAGGATAGTATTTTCGTCTATTTCTTCGATTGGCTTTGTTTCATGTGCTGTAGTCGTCTGGCATGAAGCACTGTTGTTGTTCATGATTTGCAAGAGACATTCGTAAAAACCATCTTCTTGGCAGTAAGTTAACTCCAGAGATTTTTTGCAATTTTTTAGGGGGCTGCTTCTGGGTTTACATAAGAAACGTGGTTATTCCTTAAATCTAAAATAACATTATTATGGACAACCGGATAGACCTTTAGTAACGTATTTAGACGTATTTGTTCTACATTTGGTATTCTTTTTAATACTTCAAAATTTCTTTATCGGAGTATACTTTTACATTTGATGCTAGTATTATATCATTTATATTTAAGTATATACCCTCAAATTGTACTATTTTTGATATTTCAGTACTCGTTAAAATAATTGGGTTTAAAATATTTAAACGTGCGAAGGTAACAGAGTAAATGATATTATCTAAAAGAGTTATTGCTCTTTGATTTCGAATTGTAACCAATTGAAATAAATCTGGAGCTTTAGAATCTTCAACTTTTGCATAGTGATTTGGACTTAGTGAGTTAATATGAGAAGTTAATTCATTAATTTTATTCATAAATTCTACATTTATTTCAATCTGTTAATTTTCTGCGCAAAAAAGTCTTGATTATCTTCTGCTAAGAATAACAAAATCATCATGATCCGGTGTACCGGCGATAAGTTTTAGAGTTGATCCAATAAAATCTATAGATCGGGTAGGTCTTTTATGAAACCGAAGTGCAGAAGGAAGCTTATTTATTTCATTGAAGTCAGCATCAAGTGATGCTACGATGTCCTGATTACTAAACAGTCGTTTTAGATTATTGATATCAGTAGACATTATTTCGAAATCTTTTAAATTTACAGTATGAAATAAATATATATAATTTTCAAAAATTGCTACTTCCCCTTTTCGAAACGGTATATACAGAGCAGATTAGTAGTCCATTATTTTGGAAGAAACAGTTGTTATTAAGATTAATCTGTAAATATGAAAAATTTAGCGAATGTAATCTTTATGTATTTTCTTTCCGTCAACGAGGACGGTTGTACCTAAATCTTCTTGAACAATTTTTCTTATATATCTACTAGATAGCTTGTTTCCTCTCCTTTTGTCTATTTTAACAAACATTTCTTGCCCTGGTTCGAACTTTCGATGGACTTGGTTTTTTATTCCGAAGTTCATTTTGTTTATTTTGTGCCTTTTGAAGTAATTTATAAACTTCTTTTTTGTCTGTGTCACTTAGAAAAAATATTATATCAAATGGTTTACGTTTAATGACCGTATGTATGTTTATATACTGACATCTGAATAATTTCTCTGACATCATTTAAGTTGTGTTGCAGCTTTATAGTTCTAGCAATTTCACTTAACGTTGAATGGAAGCGTTCAACTTGACCATTACTTTGACTATGCATAGTCCTATGTGCATATGTCCTAAATTTAAGTAATCTCTTATAAGAGATTGTATCGTTTGAGAGCAAAAAGTTGGTTCATTATCTGATACCAACAACTTAGTGTTTTTAAAAATTCCAAGGCTTTAAGAAGTGGTACTTTTATGTCTAGAAGCGATCGTGCAATGTGGTTTAGCAATAGCATATTTCAAAAATTTATCAACACATTTAAGAAAATAATTATGATCTGTGTTGAAAATATCAATGTGGAGTATTTCACCAGGCTGAGTTGGCAGAGGGGTTTGGTTTCATAATTTGTTTTTTTGGGTGCCTAGCATATTTTGATTTTGTGCAGATCTTACAATTTTTAACGAAGGTGTTAATTTTATTTCGCATTTTAGGGAAAAAATATTCATCTGATAGCTGTAGCAGATTTTACCTGGCTGAACGGTGAGCTCTATTATGCTCCATGGCAAGGCCTCTATTTGATCATCTTCGTTAAGAAGGTCTATGACTCTTTTCTTCGTATGTTTGAATCGAACAGCTGGAAATAATTCAACAATATCATCTTGAACTTTACCTAAAGTTTCCAACTGGCATTGTATTCCATTGACAGTGTCAAGATTAATTACTTTTTGAAGAATAGGAAACAAAGATTAAAAATCTTTGAAACGAATGTCATGACGACGATAGCCTTAAAAAGGAATTGAGGTTAAAACGTCAGTAGTTTCGGATTGTGATAATATAATCTGGCTTATAAAGCAATTAATGGGTTGTATGACTGAACGAATATACTGAGTATACGAGATTTCACTGTGGTCTGTACAATATTCACTTTGATTTGAAAGTGAGTTGTCCGACAAATGTTGTATGAACTGTCTTGACAATGCATCTGCAACTTTGTTTTCGTGCCCAATGAACTGTAGCAGCGAATTCTTCAATGAAGTTCCTCCAGGGTTTTAATTTCATATTTGGGTTCTTATAAGAGATTGAAAACAAATTATCTTCAAAGACCATCAACAACGAACGATCAGATGCCGAAAGGATCAACGTCATTCGACATCTTCGAGGATACCGAAAGACTGTTTGGAGCAGAGCTCTTCTCCCTTCTCCAGAAGGCAAAAGAGATAATTCCAAGCAACTACGGTACTTTGGATGATAAAGATAAGACAAATATATTGAGTCAACTTATATTCAAATTATGTATATAAAAACCCAACTTTCAATTATAACATATAACGGTAATTCTATTTATTCCACAGCCAGACGAATTTATCTATCTATGTTTTTAAAATCAAAAAAAACCAGACATTATTTTCTTACAGGAAACCAACATCACAGCGAGGAACAACTTTAAATCAGACCATTACACATCCTACAGAGAGGACAAAGGAGCGAGCGGCAGAGGAACAGCAATTCTTCTCAAATCGGACTTTAGAAGCGAAAAGAAAAGAATAACTGGACTTAGATGCATGGAAACAACGACAGTCGTCACTAAACTAACCGAGTCTGAGACGCTTCTGCCAGTCTCAGTATACATCAAGTGGAACTCAACAAGAAGCGACATACATCACGATCTCCACATTATCAACAGCATTGCTAATCAATACACATCTTGTGTCATTGGAGGAGACTTCAACGGTCGGCACCCTCTATGGATGGATACCGCGGAATCTCACCAAGGCAAAGCAATTTTTGACTGGCTACAAGGAAATCCCGACCATCACTCTTTGGTTGCCGTGTCTCAACCAAAACCAACATTCCCTAGAACTCCATCTCATTTGGATTTCTTTCTGGTTACGTCGAACTTCATCAACATCCTACCTGAACTACGGAACTACAATTGCGTAGCACACGATAGTGATTCCGACCATCTGGCAGTAGAAGTTAGGGTACGACCTAATCAAAGGATATTCTGTGAACAACCACAACAAGAGCTCCACATAAGGTTTAACAGGGTGAACTGGAGAACATTCCGTACCGAAATTGAAAGAGATCTCCCGGAAGTCCCAACCAGCAGCAATCTCTCAAACAGCGAAATTGATAGTGCCATACTCCAATTCGAGACAACAGTTACCAACGCCTTGGAAAAGCTCAAGACCGAAAAAACCAGCAGAGACAGATATGCAAATATGCCGGAACATATACAGGCCATATATGCTCACAGACAGAGACTCCGCAAAAAGTTTCAACGGATATACCACAGGTTGTTCAACAGAGAGAATGTAGTATCCCACTACATACACCCCATTATATCGATTACTTCTCAGTCTCAATCGCATGCAAGATCACTCCCAGCACTTTCTTGCATACCATTCCCAAGACCATAAATTATGAAATATACCATAAAGAATTCAACTTCATTAACGTACGCTTACGCTCGCCGTCGCGTCGGCTAAATAAAGTATTCTTTTTATTAAACCAGCGTCAATTTTCAATTTCTTCAAGAATGCAATGTCAACAAAAGGAAAATCCATAGGCAGTGTGACGAATGAGGCGATGACAAAATCCCAATGCATTAGCAGTGGATGACAATCCCAATGCATTGGCAGTGGATGACACAACTTATGAATATTATTTATAAGTGGGTTATTGCTGACCTATAGGGAAGTGATAGTACTGGTGCCAGTGCACTATTAATATGTCATCAATGACTGGCTATGGGAATTGTGCAACATAAAATAAGCAACTGCATGGGAATATTGAGATCACCGAATAAAATGCATGCGATCGATAATAAGTATTGGGGACTAATCGATATACAAGAATAGTATAAAAGGAGTGGTTGGAAAGGGTATGGGCAGAGAGAATACTTTAAAGAGTCATAGAGTACAGTCGCAGCTATAAGCATTGAGACAGCGGACTGTTCTATGATTTTCTTTTAGTAACATATTAAATAAATCAATAAAATTCTTAACATCCATTCGGTGATACCGGTGGAAACATTGAAGAAAATTGTTTTATTATTTCATCTCTCCGGTTCCACCGCTCTTCCCTCGTAAGAGAAAGCACGGCGTTGTAATCGTCATAACAAATTGGTGGCAGCTAGTTTTTCTTTGATAGAAAAAGAAGGCGAAATCTACCAAGAGAAAAAAATTCCGTTTAAAGTCATAATATTGCCTTTAGTAGAGTCACCAGACGAAAACATGCTAAAGCAAATAATACCAAACTTTGTAATGCCAGACATAGGTAAATATCTTGAAACCAAGTTTTGTTATGTTATCACATTACCAATACCCTTTAGAAGTTCCCAAGATGAATCATTGGCAGAAAAATGCCTAATAAATATTCAAAATATAATAGAAATTAAAAGGTTTAAGTTAATGGGTTTTTCGTTACCAAATTTGGATAGTAGTACCAGAATTAACCTCAAAAAATTAATAGAAAAGGTCTTCGAGAAAACAGACTTAGAAATTTTCTTATTTACCAACAAAAGAATTATTTTAAGTGATCCAGAAACCATACAGAAAGTAATTTTCGAATATCATGATTCACCCTTCGGAGGTCATCAAGGTATATCACGAACTCTAAAGAGAATCAGATATAAATACCACTGGCCTACCATGAAACAGGATATTATTACCTATATTCGCAAATGTGCATCATGTCAAGTGAATAAAAGTAAGAAAAATCCTCCCTTACCTATGAAGATAACAACGACTAGCTCAAGGCCATTTGAAAGGATTGCTTTAGACATAGTCGGCCCCCTTCCCGTAAGCCATAATGATCAAAAATACCTATTAACCTTCCAAGACGATCTTACAAAATTCTCAGAGGCATATGCTCTTCCCAATGCAGAAGCTTCAACGGTAGCAAGAGTTTTCACTGGGAAAATCGTCTGCCAACACGGCATTCCGTCTTCACTATTAACTGATCAAGGTGCAAACTTCCTTAGTACAATGTTCAAAGAAATGTGTACGTTGCTAAAAATAAAAAAATTAAACACGGCACCATATCACCCTCAAACTAACGGAGCTCTAGAAAGAAGCCATAAAACCCTAATTGAATACTTAAGACATTATGTTAATCATGATCCATTTACATGGGACACATGGACCCCTTATGCGATTTTCGTATATAATACTACCCCCCACTCAAGTACAGGGTTCACACCTTATGAACTTCTTTACGGTTTCC
Organism: Platycheirus rosarum; assembly: GCA_963971375.1. NCBI lineage: Eukaryota > Metazoa > Arthropoda > Insecta > Diptera > Syrphidae > Platycheirus > Platycheirus rosarum. The sequence goes on from OZ020507.1 coordinate 156,233,435, forward strand.
CACCTAATATACCTAGCGCACTGACCCAAGCACCTAAAATTTCTTATAATTACGACAATTATGCAAATGAGCTGAGAGTTCGCTTACAACACGGATACCTAGCTGCAAAGGTAACCCTTAATCAAAAAAAAAAGAAGCAGCAAAAAAGTATTTTGACAAAAAAACCCATTCTAAAAGCTTTAACGTTGGCGACAAAGTCCTTTTAAAAAATAATGCCAGACAAAATAAATTAACCTCTTTATGGGTAGGTCCTTATGAAGTTGTTAAAATACTATCCACAGAAAACACTATAATAAAAATAGGAAGACAAACAAAAGTAATACATAATAACAATTTAAAACTGTTTGACGACTAAATAGTTACTCCTTCACGGAATTCTCTTTACTTCTTTTCTATAATTTTTTTTTTGGAGCCGAACTGATCGAACTTCTACTTCCTTCCTCTTCGCAGATGCAAACGCTAGGAGAACTTAATCAGCTAACGATCATCAGTGAAATTCTCTCCACGAATAGAAGCCATTGACTACGAACCAGATTCGTACTGGCTTCTATACAATATAGTCGCGGCCTACGAAATCCCATTAAAGAAAGGTTTCACCAAAATAGGCTTCGACTATCCCAATCATATTATGATACGCTCCGCTTTGGTATCTATAATCCATGCGACCATTGAAATAGACCAAAACGACGAACACGTTACTATAAGGGACAGTGAATACTCCAAAGGCACCTATGTCAATGGTCAAAATATAGATCACAGGCAACCTAAACAAGTGAAATTCGGAGACATAATCAGTTTTGGGATCAGGAAAGAAAATTTTGGACTCAGACTATGTCCGGTATATGTCCTCAGAAAACGACGGGCGTACCCACACATCACTAATCCCTGGCGACATAACACCCGAGAAAACTCCCGAGTTATTCGAGCATCAAATTTCCCAGAGACAGATGATTAAAGTTAGATTCGTTTTTTTTTTCTTCAATAAAGCAATTTAAAAAAAAAGAGAGTAACTTTCCTTCACTCACACAAACACTAGAAAAACATCCTCCCATTTTTTGTTCCTTTTCTAAAAAAAAAAAAATTTTTTTACTTCGCCTTATTAAAACAGAGCATGAAAACCACAACCTTACTCTTTGGACTTTTGTGCACAGCTTACGGCTACATTTCAATAACACCAATAAATGAAAAGGCTGGGATATACTTTGAGCAAATAGCAGCAACCGAACTGGAAGTTAATAGTATACTACGATCTAGCTCAACTTGTCATAGCCTTAAAACACGCTTCTAATTACGTAGTAGAAATCAATAATCTATGCAAACTACTACAAAGAAATCCTAACTTTGGCATAATTTGTGACGGAGCAATCTCTGAAATGAACCACTTAATGACCGATCTCCAGAATAAATATAGCATCCTAGGAGTAAGCAAGCGAAACAAAAGAGCATTGGTCAATGTAATAGGAACGATAAGTAAAACCTTATTTGGGACTTTAGACGAAGAAGATGCCAAATACTACAATAGGCAGATAGAAAAATTAAAAACTAATGAAAACCACTTACTCACCCTTATAAGAAACCAAACGTTTGTTTTAGAAACTACAAAAAATATTTTCACAAAAACTCAAGAATCAATTGAAAACCAAATGGTCGCAATAAATTCAAAAATTGAAAATGCCAAAGAATTTATGATAAATATCACAAATCTAACTAAGAACCAAAATACATTTTCAGAAATAGAGTCCTTAACTTCATTAGTTACACTTATAATCGTCAGATACCAAAACACTATCGACGACATCCTCGACTTGGTTGCAGATGTAAAACATGGAAAACCTCACCCAGCCATTGTTTCCCCTGAACAATTAAAAACTGCTTTCACTTCTATAAAACAAAAACTTCCCAATGGTTTGAGGCTACCACTTTTAGAAAACGAAGAAAACATTCTCTCAATTTATTAAATTTGTAATACTAAAGTTGCAATTAATGAACAAAAAATTATTTATGAACTAAAAATTCCACTTCCATTGATAGACAATTTCCAATTATACAAAATTATCCCTTTTCCCATAAGATACAAAAATAATTTCGTATTTATTCAACCCAAAGACTACTATATAGTAATAGATTACAAAAGGGAACTTTATTCTCCTTTAAATACGCAGGACCTTGTAAATTGTAAAACGCAAAACACAAAATATCTCTGTCCTCTAACACACCCCTTGTATGACACAGATATGACTAGCTCACAATGCGAAGTGCAACTTCTAATCGGTAATCCCATACAAGACAAATCATGCGAAATAAAACAGGCAAACCTAACCACGGTATGGATACAAATGCACAAACTAAACAGATGGTTGTTTTCAACACTCGAACCTTATGTTGTAAACGAAATCTGCGAAAATAATATAACTACGTACACTTTTCAAGAATCCGCGATTATAGAACTATCAGGAAATTGTTATCTAAAAACGAAAGATCTAATTTTACATGCATACAATGAAAAATCGTCAACTATTAATAATTTTTATATTCCAACTCTAAATATTTCAAGTCTCATAAATAATTCCTCAAATAATTTCCTTTATGACACCAAAAAGACAGCTGTTGTAAGACTGTCAAGCCAAACTGACTTAAAAACTCTTTCTCAAAGTATAAGCGAACTAAAATATGAAGAATCAAAGCCACTAGAATCACTAGATGAACACGACATTCATCATTACACTCTTATTTACATTATAATCATAACAATGTTAATTTTAATATCATGTAAGAAATACAGAATTTACAGATTAAATAGAAACTCATGTAAGAATCCTGTAGAAACCAAACTTGAAATTGAAACTCCAACCATAGCGGTGGAAACATTGAAGAAAATTGTTTTATTATTTCATCTCTCCGGTTCCATCGCTCTTCCCTCGTAAGAGAAAGCACGGCGTTGTAATCGTCATATACAAATAATAATAACCAGTCTCCTCGGAGGCGTGGGTTCGTATCCCACCGCTGCCACCAATTTGTTATGACGATTACAACGCCGTGCTTTCTCTTACGAGGGAAGAGCGTTGGAACCGGAAAAAAGAAAAAGTTGCGAAGCGACCAATAGCCTCGGAAAATGCTTATCTTATGAGTTTACATTTTTTATGATTATCTTATGCATTCCATATAATATAAATATTTCTTTACAGTTATAGTTTTTGAATGTGACCTTAACTTCACCCCTTCTTAAACAGGAACGCCCTGGATCTGTTGTAGGTTATTTTCTATCCTTTTTAATATGACGTTAACTGCTTGGATATTAGGATAGTATTTTCGTCTATTTCTTCGATTGGCTTTGTTTCATGTGCTGTAGTCGTCTGGCATGAAGCACTGTTGTTGTTCATGATTTGCAAGAGACATTCGTAAAAACCATCTTCTTGGCAGTAAGTTAACTCCAGAGATTTTTTGCAATTTTTTAGGGGGCTGCTTCTGGGTTTACATAAGAAACGTGGTTATTCCTTAAATCTAAAATAACATTATTATGGACAACCGGATAGACCTTTAGTAACGTATTTAGACGTATTTGTTCTACATTTGGTATTCTTTTTAATACTTCAAAATTTCTTTATCGGAGTATACTTTTACATTTGATGCTAGTATTATATCATTTATATTTAAGTATATACCCTCAAATTGTACTATTTTTGATATTTCAGTACTCGTTAAAATAATTGGGTTTAAAATATTTAAACGTGCGAAGGTAACAGAGTAAATGATATTATCTAAAAGAGTTATTGCTCTTTGATTTCGAATTGTAACCAATTGAAATAAATCTGGAGCTTTAGAATCTTCAACTTTTGCATAGTGATTTGGACTTAGTGAGTTAATATGAGAAGTTAATTCATTAATTTTATTCATAAATTCTACATTTATTTCAATCTGTTAATTTTCTGCGCAAAAAAGTCTTGATTATCTTCTGCTAAGAATAACAAAATCATCATGATCCGGTGTACCGGCGATAAGTTTTAGAGTTGATCCAATAAAATCTATAGATCGGGTAGGTCTTTTATGAAACCGAAGTGCAGAAGGAAGCTTATTTATTTCATTGAAGTCAGCATCAAGTGATGCTACGATGTCCTGATTACTAAACAGTCGTTTTAGATTATTGATATCAGTAGACATTATTTCGAAATCTTTTAAATTTACAGTATGAAATAAATATATATAATTTTCAAAAATTGCTACTTCCCCTTTTCGAAACGGTATATACAGAGCAGATTAGTAGTCCATTATTTTGGAAGAAACAGTTGTTATTAAGATTAATCTGTAAATATGAAAAATTTAGCGAATGTAATCTTTATGTATTTTCTTTCCGTCAACGAGGACGGTTGTACCTAAATCTTCTTGAACAATTTTTCTTATATATCTACTAGATAGCTTGTTTCCTCTCCTTTTGTCTATTTTAACAAACATTTCTTGCCCTGGTTCGAACTTTCGATGGACTTGGTTTTTTATTCCGAAGTTCATTTTGTTTATTTTGTGCCTTTTGAAGTAATTTATAAACTTCTTTTTTGTCTGTGTCACTTAGAAAAAATATTATATCAAATGGTTTACGTTTAATGACCGTATGTATGTTTATATACTGACATCTGAATAATTTCTCTGACATCATTTAAGTTGTGTTGCAGCTTTATAGTTCTAGCAATTTCACTTAACGTTGAATGGAAGCGTTCAACTTGACCATTACTTTGACTATGCATAGTCCTATGTGCATATGTCCTAAATTTAAGTAATCTCTTATAAGAGATTGTATCGTTTGAGAGCAAAAAGTTGGTTCATTATCTGATACCAACAACTTAGTGTTTTTAAAAATTCCAAGGCTTTAAGAAGTGGTACTTTTATGTCTAGAAGCGATCGTGCAATGTGGTTTAGCAATAGCATATTTCAAAAATTTATCAACACATTTAAGAAAATAATTATGATCTGTGTTGAAAATATCAATGTGGAGTATTTCACCAGGCTGAGTTGGCAGAGGGGTTTGGTTTCATAATTTGTTTTTTTGGGTGCCTAGCATATTTTGATTTTGTGCAGATCTTACAATTTTTAACGAAGGTGTTAATTTTATTTCGCATTTTAGGGAAAAAATATTCATCTGATAGCTGTAGCAGATTTTACCTGGCTGAACGGTGAGCTCTATTATGCTCCATGGCAAGGCCTCTATTTGATCATCTTCGTTAAGAAGGTCTATGACTCTTTTCTTCGTATGTTTGAATCGAACAGCTGGAAATAATTCAACAATATCATCTTGAACTTTACCTAAAGTTTCCAACTGGCATTGTATTCCATTGACAGTGTCAAGATTAATTACTTTTTGAAGAATAGGAAACAAAGATTAAAAATCTTTGAAACGAATGTCATGACGACGATAGCCTTAAAAAGGAATTGAGGTTAAAACGTCAGTAGTTTCGGATTGTGATAATATAATCTGGCTTATAAAGCAATTAATGGGTTGTATGACTGAACGAATATACTGAGTATACGAGATTTCACTGTGGTCTGTACAATATTCACTTTGATTTGAAAGTGAGTTGTCCGACAAATGTTGTATGAACTGTCTTGACAATGCATCTGCAACTTTGTTTTCGTGCCCAATGAACTGTAGCAGCGAATTCTTCAATGAAGTTCCTCCAGGGTTTTAATTTCATATTTGGGTTCTTATAAGAGATTGAAAACAAATTATCTTCAAAGACCATCAACAACGAACGATCAGATGCCGAAAGGATCAACGTCATTCGACATCTTCGAGGATACCGAAAGACTGTTTGGAGCAGAGCTCTTCTCCCTTCTCCAGAAGGCAAAAGAGATAATTCCAAGCAACTACGGTACTTTGGATGATAAAGATAAGACAAATATATTGAGTCAACTTATATTCAAATTATGTATATAAAAACCCAACTTTCAATTATAACATATAACGGTAATTCTATTTATTCCACAGCCAGACGAATTTATCTATCTATGTTTTTAAAATCAAAAAAAACCAGACATTATTTTCTTACAGGAAACCAACATCACAGCGAGGAACAACTTTAAATCAGACCATTACACATCCTACAGAGAGGACAAAGGAGCGAGCGGCAGAGGAACAGCAATTCTTCTCAAATCGGACTTTAGAAGCGAAAAGAAAAGAATAACTGGACTTAGATGCATGGAAACAACGACAGTCGTCACTAAACTAACCGAGTCTGAGACGCTTCTGCCAGTCTCAGTATACATCAAGTGGAACTCAACAAGAAGCGACATACATCACGATCTCCACATTATCAACAGCATTGCTAATCAATACACATCTTGTGTCATTGGAGGAGACTTCAACGGTCGGCACCCTCTATGGATGGATACCGCGGAATCTCACCAAGGCAAAGCAATTTTTGACTGGCTACAAGGAAATCCCGACCATCACTCTTTGGTTGCCGTGTCTCAACCAAAACCAACATTCCCTAGAACTCCATCTCATTTGGATTTCTTTCTGGTTACGTCGAACTTCATCAACATCCTACCTGAACTACGGAACTACAATTGCGTAGCACACGATAGTGATTCCGACCATCTGGCAGTAGAAGTTAGGGTACGACCTAATCAAAGGATATTCTGTGAACAACCACAACAAGAGCTCCACATAAGGTTTAACAGGGTGAACTGGAGAACATTCCGTACCGAAATTGAAAGAGATCTCCCGGAAGTCCCAACCAGCAGCAATCTCTCAAACAGCGAAATTGATAGTGCCATACTCCAATTCGAGACAACAGTTACCAACGCCTTGGAAAAGCTCAAGACCGAAAAAACCAGCAGCTAATTTCTCATCCTCCACCCATCCAGTTAAAGAAAAACTTCCCACCAGGACCGTTTGGCAATACGAGAAAGCCAACTGGGACGGCCTGAATATTTTTTTCCGAAACTTTAACTGGTCACTATGCTTCCTCGATAGTGACATTGATGCCAGTGCTGAAATGATCACAAATGTGATTCTTCTAGGGATGCGTGCTTTTATTCCCAACAGAGTAAAAAGCATCAAACCTAAAGAAAAGTCTTGGTTTAATTCTGAGTGTAAAGAAGCTATCAGGCTCAAAGAAGTAAGTTTCCGTTCTTACAAAGCCAACCCTACAGAGGAAAATCGGAAAAAGCACAAACAAGCAAGAAACTCATGCAACTCCGTTATTGAAAGAACCAAATTTTTGCATGACCAAAAATTACGGCAAAAAATTCTGCAGTGTCCCAAAGGCAGTAAAAATTTTTGGTCATTTGTAAAAAATATTAAAAACTCCTCAACATCTTCGGTTCCAACGCTCATCGACAATAACACACCAATTGTTTACTCTTCAGAGAAGGCAAACTTGCTCGCCGCCCATTTCGCTGCCAGCTCTACGCTGCCGCATAGCAACGTTGCCCCTCCTGTACTTGAGAATGTAAATTTTTCCATGGGACAGATTTTTTTCCGCACTCGTACAGTAGCAAGAGTTCTCAAAGATCTCGATATACACAAATCCGCTGGCCCGGATGGTATACCCCCGATTATTCTGAAGAGGTGTTCTTCCACACTGGCAAAGCCACTGCGTAAGCTTTTCCATCGCTCCTACTCTTCTGGAATCTTTCCTAGAAGATGGAAAACAGCATTTGTCCAGCCTGTCCCTAAGAAAGGTGACCCATCCTCCCCCTCCTCCTACCGACCCATAGCACTGACATCCCTTCTTTCTAAGGTCATGGAAACACTGATTAACCGTCAGCTTAAGGAATATCTCGAAGATCGTAAGCTTCTCCATGACCGTCAGTATGGCTTCCGCAGCAACCGTTCCACTGGTGATCTGATGGCATATCTTACCGAACAGTGGAACAAATCTTTACATCGCTTTGGTGAAAGTAAGATTATTGCTCTTGATATCTCCAAGGCATTTGATAGAGTTTGGCATGAAGCTCTCTTATCGAAAATGCGTGCTTTTGGGATCGATAATACTCTTGTTCGTTGGATTAGAAGCTATCTCCTGGACCGTTCAATACAAGTTGTATTGGACGGATTCAAGTCTGATTCCCATAAAATAAATGCTGGTGTGCCCCAGGGCTCTGTTCTGTCTCCGACTCTTTTCCTCATTTTTATAAATGATCTTCTGTCTGTTACTTCTAATCCACTTAACTGTTTTGCTGACGACTCTACCCTCAGCTTTTCATATTCGTTCGATAATTCACGTCCTTCGCCTTCGGACGTACAATTGCAACGGTGCCGTATGTCAAGCTCATTAAACTCCGATTTATACAGCATTGTCAAATGGGGTAATAGAAATCGTGTGGAGTTTAATGCTTCGAAAACTCAATGCTGTCTTCTGTCGTTAAAGCTAAACATTCCCCCAATGCCATTGTCCATGAATGGCACTTACATCGAAGAAACCGAAAAGCTCTCAGTACTCGGTATGTGTGTCAACGACGACCTCCGTTGGAACGACCATATATTTGAGATCGCTAAGAATGCTGCAAAGTGCTTAGGTTTTCTGTATCGGTGTAAGAAGTATTTTTCCCCATCTGATCTGGCTACAATTTATAAAGCGTTTATACGCCCTAAACTCGAGTATAACTCCCACCTGTGGGCAGGTGCTTCACAATCATCGCTTCACCTGCTTGATAGAATACAAAATCGAGCGTTAAGATTGATAGGAAATAGAACTGCCGCTGAAACAATTGCCCCTCTCGAACACCGACGCAATGTTTCATGTCTTTCCTTATTTTATCGGTTCTTTTATAAAAAATGTTCACTCGAGGTAGCCAGCTGCATTCCTCCCCTTAAAAGTTTCGCCCGTAATACTCGTCTTGCTAGGAATGCCCATCAGTTCACCCTTGAGCCCAATTTCGGACGTACCGTGAAATATAGAGATTCTTTTTTTAGCCGTACAACACGACTTTGGAATGGTTTACCCGGCGAGATTTTCCCTTGCCATTTCAACATGCAAACATTCAAAACCAATGTTAATCGACACCTCCTATCTCTCCCCTCCCTATCTTCCTAATGCCCGCGCAGTGTGTTACATTAAAAGGGAAACAAATAGTCCCTTGTGCGCGCGTTAATTATAAAAAAAAAAAAAAAAGAGACAGATATGCAAATATGCCGGAACATATACAGGCCATATATGCTCACAGACAGAGACTCCGCAAAAAGTTTCAACGGATATACCACAGGTTGTTCAACAGAGAGAATGTAGTATCCCACTACATACACCCCATTATATCGATTACTTCTCAGTCTCAATCGCATGCAAGATCACTCCCAGCACTTTCTTGCATACCATTCCCAAGACCATAAATTATGAAATATACCATAAAGAATTCAACTTCATTAACGTACGCTTACGCTCGCCGTCGCGTCGGCTAAATAAAGTATTCTTTTTATTAAACCAGCGTCAATTTTCAATTTCTTCAAGAATGCAATGTCAACAAAAGGAAAATCCATAGGCAGTGTGACGAATGAGGCGATGACAAAATCCCAATGCATTAGCAGTGGATGACAATCCCAATGCATTGGCAGTGGATGACACAACTTATGAATATTATTTATAAGTGGGTTATTGCTGACCTATAGGGAAGTGATAGTACTGGTGCCAGTGCACTATTAATATGTCATCAATGACTGGCTATGGGAATTGTGCAACATAAAATAAGCAACTGCATGGGAATATTGAGATCACCGAATAAAATGCATGCGATCGATAATAAGTATTGGGGACTAATCGATATACAAGAATAGTATAAAAGGAGTGGTTGGAAAGGGTATGGGCAGAGAGAATACTTTAAAGAGTCATAGAGTACAGTCGCAGCTATAAGCATTGAGACAGCGGACTGTTCTATGATTTTCTTTTAGTAACATATTAAATAAATCAATAAAATTCTTAACATCCATTCGGTGATACCGGTGGAAACATTGAAGAAAATTGTTTTATTATTTCATCTCTCCGGTTCCACCGCTCTTCCCTCGTAAGAGAAAGCACGGCGTTGTAATCGTCATAACAAATTGGTGGCAGCTAGTTTTTCTTTGATAGAAAAAGAAGGCGAAATCTACCAAGAGAAAAAAATTCCGTTTAAAGTCATAATATTGCCTTTAGTAGAGTCACCAGACGAAAACATGCTAAAGCAAATAATACCAAACTTTGTAATGCCAGACATAGGTAAATATCTTGAAACCAAGTTTTGTTATGTTATCACATTACCAATACCCTTTAGAAGTTCCCAAGATGAATCATTGGCAGAAAAATGCCTAATAAATATTCAAAATATAATAGAAATTAAAAGGTTTAAGTTAATGGGTTTTTCGTTACCAAATTTGGATAGTAGTACCAGAATTAACCTCAAAAAATTAATAGAAAAGGTCTTCGAGAAAACAGACTTAGAAATTTTCTTATTTACCAACAAAAGAATTATTTTAAGTGATCCAGAAACCATACAGAAAGTAATTTTCGAATATCATGATTCACCCTTCGGAGGTCATCAAGGTATATCACGAACTCTAAAGAGAATCAGATATAAATACCACTGGCCTACCATGAAACAGGATATTATTACCTATATTCGCAAATGTGCATCATGTCAAGTGAATAAAAGTAAGAAAAATCCTCCCTTACCTATGAAGATAACAACGACTAGCTCAAGGCCATTTGAAAGGATTGCTTTAGACATAGTCGGCCCCCTTCCCGTAAGCCATAATGATCAAAAATACCTATTAACCTTCCAAGACGATCTTACAAAATTCTCAGAGGCATATGCTCTTCCCAATGCAGAAGCTTCAACGGTAGCAAGAGTTTTCACTGGGAAAATCGTCTGCCAACACGGCATTCCGTCTTCACTATTAACTGATCAAGGTGCAAACTTCCTTAGTACAATGTTCAAAGAAATGTGTACGTTGCTAAAAATAAAAAAATTAAACACGGCACCATATCACCCTCAAACTAACGGAGCTCTAGAAAGAAGCCATAAAACCCTAATTGAATACTTAAGACATTATGTTAATCATGATCCATTTACATGGGACACATGGACCCCTTATGCGATTTTCGTATATAATACTACCCCCCACTCAAGTACAGGGTTCACACCTTATGAACTTCTTTACGGTTTCCCACCTAATATACCTAGCGCACTGACCCAAGCACCTAAAATTTCTTATAATTACGACAATTATGCAAATGAGCTGAGAGTTCGCTTACAACACGGATACCTAGCTGCAAAGGTAACCCTTAATCAAAAAAAAAAGAAGCAGCAAAAAAGTATTTTGACAAAAAAACCCATTCTAAAAGCTTTAACGTTGGCGACAAAGTCCTTTTAAAAAATAATGCCAGACAAAATAAATTAACCTCTTTATGGGTAGGTCCTTATGAAGTTGTTAAAATACTATCCACAGAAAACACTATAATAAAAATAGGAAGACAAACAAAAGTAATACATAATAACAATTTAAAACTGTTTGACGACTAAATAGTTACTCCTTCACGGAATTCTCTTTACTTCTTTTCTATAATTTTTTTTTTGGAGCCGAACTGATCGAACTTCTACTTCCTTCCTCTTCGCAGATGCAAACGCTAGGAGAACTTAATCAGCTAACGATCATCAGTGAAATTCTCTCCACGAATAGAAGCCATTGACTACGAACCAGATTCGTACTGGCTTCTATACAATATAGTCGCGGCCTACGAAATCCCATTAAAGAAAGGTTTCACCAAAATAGGCTTCGACTATCCCAATCATATTATGATACGCTCCGCTTTGGTATCTATAATCCATGCGACCATTGAAATAGACCAAAACGACGAACACGTTACTATAAGGGACAGTGAATACTCCAAAGGCACCTATGTCAATGGTCAAAATATAGATCACAGGCAACCTAAACAAGTGAAATTCGGAGACATAATCAGTTTTGGGATCAGGAAAGAAAATTTTGGACTCAGACTATGTCCGGTATATGTCCTCAGAAAACGACGGGCGTACCCACACATCACTAATCCCTGGCGACATAACACCCGAGAAAACTCCCGAGTTATTCGAGCATCAAATTTCCCAGAGACAGATGATTAAAGTTAGATTCGTTTTTTTTTTCTTCAATAAAGCAATTTAAAAAAAAAGAGAGTAACTTTCCTTCACTCACACAAACACTAGAAAAACATCCTCCCATTTTTTGTTCCTTTTCTAAAAAAAAAAAAATTTTTTTACTTCGCCTTATTAAAACAGAGCATGAAAACCACAACCTTACTCTTTGGACTTTTGTGCACAGCTTACGGCTACATTTCAATAACACCAATAAATGAAAAGGCTGGGATATACTTTGAGCAAATAGCAGCAACCGAACTGGAAGTTAATAGTATACTACGATCTAGCTCAACTTGTCATAGCCTTAAAACACGCTTCTAATTACGTAGTAGAAATCAATAATCTATGCAAACTACTACAAAGAAATCCTAACTTTGGCATAATTTGTGACGGAGCAATCTCTGAAATGAACCACTTAATGACCGATCTCCAGAATAAATATAGCATCCTAGGAGTAAGCAAGCGAAACAAAAGAGCATTAGTCAATGTAATAGGAACGATAAGTAAAACCTTATTTGGGACTTTAGACGAAGAAGATGCCAAATACTACAATAGGCAGATAGAAAAATTAAAAACTAATGAAAACCACTTACTCACCCTTATAAGAAACCAAACGTTTGTTTTAGAAACTACAAAAAATATTTTCACAAAAACTCAAGAATCAATTGAAAACCAAATGGTCGCAATAAATTCAAAAATTGAAAATGCCAAAGAATTTATGATAAATATCACAAATCTAACTAAGAACCAAAATACATTTTCAGAAATAGAGTCCTTAACTTCATTAGTTACACTTATAATCGTCAGATACCAAAACACTATCGACGACATCCTCGACTTGGTTGCAGATGTAAAACATGGAAAACCTCACCCAGCCATTGTTTCCCCTGAACAACTAAAAACTGCTTTCACTTCTATAAAACAAAAACTTCCCAATGGTTTGAGGCTACCACTTTTAGAAAACGAAGAAAACATTCTCTCAATTTATTAAATTTGTAATACTAAAGTTGCAATTAATGAACAAAAAATTATTTATGAACTAAAAATTCCACTTCCATTGATAGACAATTTCCAATTATACAAAATTATCCCTTTTCCCATAAGATACAAAAATAATTTCGTATTTATTCAACCCAAAGACTACTATATAGTAATAGATTACAAAAGGGAACTTTATTCTCCTTTAAATACGCAGGACCTTGTAAATTGTAAAACGCAAAACACAAAATATCTCTGTCCTCTAACACACCCCTTGTATGACACAGATATGACTAGCTCACAATGCGAAGTGCAACTTCTAATCGGTAATCCCATACAAGACAAATCATGCGAAATAAAACAGGCAAACCTAACCACGGTATGGATACAAATGCACAAACTAAACAGATGGTTGTTTTCAACACTCGAACCTTATGTTGTAAACGAAATCTGCGAAAATAATATAACTACGTACACTTTTCAAGAATCCGCGATTATAGAACTATCAGGAAATTGTTATCTAAAAACGAAAGATCTAATTTTACATGCATACAATGAAAAATCGTCAACTATTAATAATTTTTATATTCCAACTCTAAATATTTCAAGTCTCATAAATAATTCCTCAAATAATTTCCTTTATGACACCAAAAAGACAGCTGTTGTAAGACTGTCAAGCCAAACTGACTTAAAAACTCTTTCTCAAAGTATAAGCGAACTAAAATATGAAGAATCAAAGCCACTAGAATCACTAGATGAACACGGCATTCATCATTACACTCTTATTTACATTATAATCATAACAATGTTAATTTTAATATCATGTAAGAAATACAGAATTTACAGATTAAATAGAAACTCATGTAAGAATCCTGTAGAAACCAAACTTGAAATTGAAACTCCAACCATAGCGGTGGAAACATTGAAGAAAATTGTTTTATTATTTCATCTCTCCGGTTCCATCGCTCTTCCCTCGTAAGAGAAAGCACGGCGTTGTAATCGTCATATACAAATAATAATAACCAGTCTCCTCGGAGGCGTGGGTTCGTATCCCACCGCTGCCACCAATTTGTTATGACGATTACAACGCCGTGCTTTCTCTTACGAGGGAAGAGCGTTGGAACCGGAAAAAAGAAAAAGTTGCGAAGCGACCAATAGCCTCGGAAAAGGACGGATTTACTGTTGACGACCCGGAAAAACGAATCAAGGACAACGACCTTCGGATCTGCACGTGGAATGTTAGAACTCTTAACAGACCACGTGCATCCAAACAACTACCGGAGGCCCTAGACTGCTACAGAGCAGGAATTACTGCCATCCAGGAAGTGCGATGGAATGGGCCGGGCAAAAGGAGGATGAAAAACTGTGACGTGTACTACGGTGATTGCGCAAGAAGACCACAGCGTTTATTTGGGTGCGGATTCGTCATAAGCGGTAGACTTAGGCAAGAAGTCTTGGGCTTTCGACACGTAAGTGAGCGACTTGTGACAATCCGTATCAAGTCTAAATTCGCCAACATTAGCCTAATATGCGCTCATGCCCCCAAAGAGGACTTCTATGAGCTCCTCGACAAAACCTATGAGCAATGCCCTAAATATGACGTTAAGATCGTACTAAGCGATTTTAATGCCAAAATAGGTAAAGAGGAAATCTTTGCTAGGACTGTCGGAAAACATAGCCTACACGACACAACGTCTGAAAACGGACTTAGGCTAATTGACTTCGCAGCGGCACATAACGTCACCATTGCAAGCACACGGTTTCCTCATCTCGATATACACAAAGGGACTTGGCGACACCCAGATCAAAGAACCGTCAATCAGATTGATCACGTTGCGATCGATGCAAGACACGCCTCCAGTATCTTGGATGTTCGCACCTTCCGAGGAGCTAACATCGACTCGGATCACTACCTTGTTGCAGCAAAGGTAAGAATGCGAATAACCCGAACTCCACAACAACGGAGTAATACTGTGAGGAAGTATGACGCCGGAAAGCTGCAATCGCAAGAAACCGCCAGAACCTACGCCGATCGAATAAGAAGAAATCCAGTACCGCCAGCATCAAGTGCCGAAGATCAGTGGCAACACTGCCAAAAAGCCATCAGAGATGCCGCAACTGATGTGCTAGGTTTCACCAGACCACCACCACGAAACCTCTGGTTTCATGACGAATGCAGGCAGGCCCATGCAGCCAAACAAGAGGCATATAAAGCGACGCTGCAAAGAAAGACGAGAGCTGCTCGCGAGCTTTACGAGCAGAAAAGACGGGAAGAACACCGGCTTCTCCAAAAGAAAAAAAGAGAGCATGAGAAGCGCGCGATCGAAGATATTGAGAGATGCTACTCCAGGAACAACGTGCGGAAGTCTTACCAACAGGTAAAAAGAACATGCCAAGGAAAAAAATCCCGCACAGAAGCCTGTAGAGATAGGAATGGAAACCTCGTAGTAGAGTCACAGTCGGTGCTGAGTACATGGAAGGACCATTTCTGCAGACTGTTAAACGGCGATGAAGGCCAAAATCCCGCTGTCAGGCAGAATGAACCATTCAACATGGATGATGACAGACAAAACTTCCGTCCACCTGACCAAAATGAAGTAAGGATAGCAATATCTAAACTCAAAAACAACAAAGCTGCTGGACCCGACGGATTACCCGCCGAACTTTTTTAAAGCGGCCGGAGATGACCTGGTGGAGTGCATACACCAACTTATCTCTAAAGTTTGGTCAGAAGAAAGTATGCCTGATGAATGGAACCTCAGCATCGTTTGCCCGATCCACAAGAAAGGAGACCCTCTAAACTGCGCCAACTATAGAGGAATAAGTCTCCTGAATATCGCCTACAAGATCCTCTCTGCCGTACTATGTGAACGCCTGAAACCTTTCGTCAGCAACCTGATTGGCCCCTATCAGCGTGGTTTCAGACCAGGAAAGTCCACAATCGATCAAATGTTCACGCTACGGCAGAACCTGGAAACGACCCAAGAATTCCAAATCGATACCCACCACCTCTTTATCGATTTTAAGGCCGCGTACGATAGCATTTATAGAGACGAGCTATACAGAGCCATGTCAGGTTTTGGCATCCCCACAAAATTCGTCCGACTGTGCAGGATGACGATGGAGAACTCTCGCTGCTCCGTCAAGGTTGGTTCTGACCTCACAGAAGCTTTTGACGTCAAAAAAGGATTCCGACAAGGTGATGCGCTATCGTGCGATTTCTTCAACTTAATACTTGAAAAAATTATAAGAAACTCGCAAGTCAATTGTAGTGGGACAATTTTTTTCAAGTCTGTGCAATTGCTAGCATACGCTGACGACATAGACATCATTGGCAGAACTCGGCGAGCTGTCACTGGAACGTTTGCTAGCATTGAAGCTGAAGCGGCTAAGATGGGACTAGCAGTCAATGAGGCCAAAACGAAGTACCTGCTGTCCACAAAAAGGGACACACAACACCGGCGGATTGGACAAAACATCACAATAGACAGGTACAACTTTGAGTTAGTTAGGGACTTTGTGTACCTCGGATCCGCTATAACATCTGACAACAACATCTCGTCAGAAATAAAGCGAAGAATTACTCTTGCCAATCGCTGTTTCTATGGGCTAGGAAGGCAATTGAGTAGCAAAGCCCTCTCTCGAAAGACAAAGGAGACTCTGTATAAGACCCTAATCATCCCAGTCCTGCTCTATGGGGCCGAGGCATGGACTCTATCTAAAGCGGATGAAGATATCCTTAGTCGTTTCGAGCGTAAGATTCTTCGGAAGATTTTTGGCCCTATCTGCGTTAACGGGCTTTGGAGGAGAAGGTTCAACCAAGAACTATACGAGCTGTACAGCGACATTGACCTGGTCAAAAAAATACGCATATCACGTTTAAGATGACTAGGTCATGTAGAGCGAATGGACAACAATGCTCCGGCTCGCAGGATCTTCGATTCCATCCCAGAGGGTAGACGCAGTCAAGGAAGACCTCGCCTTAGGTGGCGCGCTCAAGTGGAGGACGACCTCAACCAACTTGGAGTGCAAAACTGGAGGCAGCTAACAAAGACCGAGTTGGCTGGAGAGACATGTTGGTTGAGGCCCAGGTTCGTCCCGAACTGTAGTGCCACCTAAGTAAGTAAGTAAACAAAGAATATTCACAAAGAAAGACGATCAGCGCTGGTTTTCCACAAGGTTTCAAGTTGGGCCCCATACTTTTCAACCTTTATACAGCTGACCAGCCTACTAACATCCCAGGGACGAAAACGAAGCTATATGCCGATGACTTCTTAACATATGCAACATCCATTTCACCAAAAATCGCAGCCAGGAGAGTTGAAGGTCACATAAGAAACTTTTGGGACTACTACCTTAAATGGGGACTAAAGATAAATAGTGATAAGAGCGAGCTTATCTGCTTCAGAACCCCAACAACAGCAACAAGAGGTCGAAGACGTTTCGCATCACGCTGTGATAATATCAGTATCAAGCTACCAGACAACACAGTGATAAGGACAGAGACAACAGCAAAATACCTTGGAGTGAATTTCACTAACCGCTTCCAAATCAATAAGCACGCTTCATTTATGCTTAAGAGAGCCAACTTCTCTCTACATCTGGTCCACCCGCTTCTTAGAAGAAGAAACGGACTAAACACTAATACCAAACTCCTCATCTATAAGCAGCTGAACCGTCCTGTTCTGACGTAAGCTTGTCCTATTTGGTTCACCATATCACCAACATATATGAAGAAGATCGAAGTTTTTGAAAGGAAGATACTCCGTAGCTGTACAGGCCTACACCGAAACCCCATTACAAGGAAATATGTCTCTCCAAAAATATTTTGAGGAACTTGGAGGACCACCCCAACTTGGAAATCCAGCAACTACTCCAGTAACAACTAGAGCCCAGCCATCGCTACCTCAACATTCGAGCCATCACAGACGATCCATTCGAGGATATAATGAACAATGACGGAGCCCCGTTCTACGAGAGAACCAGCAGCGGACACAACAGAGGATAAGCAACACCGCATCCTAACCCCAATTTTTTAAAACCAAAGACAGTAAATTATAATTAAGAATTTTAATTAAAAGATTATGCAAACAACAATATGATATAAGTAAAAATATAGCATTGTATAGAGTCAGCTGAAGTAAGTCGGGCCCCTGTTGTTGAGCCGACATGATTTATTTTAGTTATAAGTTAGTTTAAGACCAATTGTACATAAATTCTAACGAATATAATAAATATAATCTAAAAAAACTTAATGGCTGGTGTTCAGTATAAATATGAAGGTTACTTACACCATTAAGATAATTTCTAAGATTTTAGAGAGCCCACACAATTGAGAGCATTTTTCGTTGGTTTGTGGCGAATCCCTGTTCTGTTTCAGAAAGAGTTCTAGAAATAAATGTGATCGGTTTTCCTTTTTGAGACAGAACTGCCCCGATTGCTACCGATGAAGCGTCGGTGATTAATTCAAATGATAAGTTAAAATCTGGGAATAGAAGAGTTACATCTTCGGATACTAATATCTCTTTTAACTTATTGAATGCTTCTCTCGCTTCCTTGGAAAGTGTAATTTTCTTGTTTTTGGATTGGTTTGCATTTATGTTGCCGTTTTCTCCTCTCAATATTTGAGTTAGAGGTTTCGCTATTTGAGCATAGTCCCGTATAAAAGCTCATACTCAGTTTTAGCGCGAACTTTTTCTTCAGCCGTTTTAAGACTACCTTGGCAGACGATAAATCCTAAAAACTCTACACTAGTTTTAAAAAACTTAGTTTTTTCATATTTCCATTTGAGAGTTTTTTTTAATACACTCTATATCCTTTACATGTGTTTCGGCGTCTGAAGAAAATATTAAAAAGTCATCAATATATACATGACATCATCATCATCAGTTCCTGAAACCCCGTTCGGAGCATAGGGCGCCAGCAAAACTTCTCCATCCTTCACGATCTGCAACTAGATATCTTAACTGTGGCCACGTCTTTCTCTGGGAATTAGCTTCTGCTAGGACTGTTGATTTACATGTTGTTCTTGGTCTTCCAACCCGCTGTGAACCCTGAGGAATCCATTCAAAAGACTGCTTCGCAATTACATCGTTTGGTTTCCTTAGTGTATGACCAATCCATTGCCATTTGCGCTTTTTTATGTCGACGTCCAACCGCTTTTGACTTGTCCTGCGCCACAATTCCTGGTTAGATATAGTTTGTGGCCAGCGGATCTTCAGGATGGGACGTAGACAGCGATTCATAAAAGCCTGATATTTTTTCGAGATGGTAGCCGAGACTTTGCAGGTTTCTCAAGCATATAATAGCACGGACTTAACAGTAGATTCGAAGAATCTTAACATAGTGCGTAAGAAGACTTGACTGGATTTCCAAATTTGAGACAGAGAAATAAAAAGGCAACGCGGGTTTTATTTATTCTATTATTTACGTCCAGATCCTTACCACCGTTTGCTGATACGATACTTCCAAGGTAATTAAACTGTTCGACCTCTCCAACATGCGCGTCATGCAGAATAATACGTTGTTGTGTGGGTCGGCCTGTTAGCATTATTTTTGTCTTTTTGCTATATATTCTAAGACCGCACGACTCTCCTTTTACCCGTAGAGTTTGACACATCTCGTTCAGCCCACTGATGTTATTTGCCATGAGACATATATGGTCGGCATAGTCTAAATGGCTAAGCCTTTCATACGGTCTCCATTTATATATATACATGACAACGGACGCCTATATCTTCTCGTAGAACATCATCGATAGTTCTTTGTAAAATAATAGGGGCATTCTTGAGCCCGAATGGACGACGACAAAATTCGTACTTTCCATTCTTAACAGAAAAAGCTGTTTTTTCACGGTCTTTTTCAGCAAGAAGGATCTGGTGGAATCCAGATTTCAGATCAATGGTACCGAAATATTTTGACTTTTCCAAATTAGAAAGAATAACTGAAGTGTCTGGAATCGGATAACGATCCGAGATAGTACTTTTGTTTAGCTTTCGGAAATCAATAACAAGTCTTAATTTTTGATATCCGAATTCAGCTGTACCCTTTTTATTCACCACCCATATTGGGTTATTATATGGTGAACGACTTTTACGGATAATTCCGTCTTTAAGAAGAGATTGCACTTCATTATTGACAAACTCCCTTGCAGAGATATGGTAAGGATAGCTTCATGAATAAAATGGTTCTTTTGCTGTTGTGCGAATTTTTGCAACCACATTAATATTATAGGTCAAAGCCTCGTTTGGGTCTGCGAAAAAAACTTGTTTTCGGTTATAAATGTTTTAAAATGAGAGCGTACTGTTTCTGGGACATTTTTAATTTCTGTTAATATGTTATTAACTCGAGCGCAAGCCATAAAATGGAGTGTGTTCATATCATTGTTGTAAATAATTTTATTAGAGACAGTATCTAAGGTCGCACCAATTTGTTTTAAAAAATCGTAACCTAAAATTGCATCAAGGGGACCTGTGGCTTGCTTTACCTCCACGTGGTGGTCCCCGGGCAATTATTTGTGTATATTTTTGTACACAAATTATCAAAAATTGCAAGCAATTCTTAAGGGTTGGTAAGGGGCTAGTAACCTCTCCCGTAAAAAAATATTACTCAGAACCCGACAACAAGCCTCGGAAATATACTGATTTCTCAACGACGAACCAAGCAACGACAACGGCTAAACGATTTAAGATTTTCTCATGGAACTTCGGAACGCTCTATAGAGCTCGAGCTTCACAACAGCTAGCTGATGTCCTGGCCATGTATAAAGCTGACATAACAGCACTTCAGGAAGTGAGATGGCCAGGGAATGGTGTTTTGCAGAAAAAAGAATACGACATATATTTTAGCGGTCACTCAAAACACCATGTGCTCGGGGTAGGCTTTATAGTCAGCCAAAAAATGAAGCCTACCGTCATCGGCTTTAACGCAATAAATGAAAGGCTATGCATCCTTCGCGTGTGAGGCAAATTCAATAACATCAGCCTCATAAACGTTCACGCACCTACTGAGGAGTCCGAAGAAGAAGAATAAGATTCCTACTACGAACTTGTAGAGAGGACTCTCAATGCCTGCCCAAGGTATGACGTTAAAATCATCCTTGGTGACTTCAACGCAAAATTAGGTAGGAAGCCAGTATTCAGGTAGTACATAGGATCACATAGTTTGCATAAGAACACTAATGACAACGGACTACGAGTCATAGAAATGGCAGCATCAACAAAATTGGTCGTTGCGAGTACCAGCCTCCCGTGTAAGGATATCCACAAAGCCATTTGGGTATCGGATGATGGAGTCACTCGTAACCAAATTGACCACGTGTTGATAGATCGCCGCCACTACTCGAGCCTGAGGACGATACGAACGTATCGAGCTGCCAACATCGACTCGGACCACTATCTCGTTGGTATGGTGTTCCCAGGGCGGATTGTTATGCGAAGAAGTATTGCATCCACTAGTCAGGCTCGAAACAACACGGCTGCCCTACGCAATGAATGCAAAAGCAACCAATACAGTCGCGCACTAAGGCTCGCCCTCGGAGAGCTCGATGAGGGAAGAGTAAGTCCTGGGGACAGGATGCCGGGCGTAGAGGAAAAATGGTCACGCCTTAAGAACAAAGTCATTAGTACTGCTGATACCATCTGAGGCAGTAGTCGCAGAGATCGGAGAGACTGGTTTGATGATGAATGCAAACTAGCGTCTGAACGTAAGAATGCTGCATACCGAGCAATGCAACAGTCTCATAGAACCCGGCACGCGAAGATGAATATAAAGAGCTCAGAAGAATAGAAAAAAGACTTCACAGACGAAAAAAGGCAGCCTGGGAAAAAAACATAGTCTGTGAAAGGGAAAGAAATAGAGAGCGAGGTCCGCACTAGGCGCGGAAGTTCTACCAATCCGTCAGAAACATGTCGCAATACACACCACGCTGTACATATTGTAAAGACGGACAGGGTAATCCGATCACCGATACTGAAGGCATTCTGGAGCGATGGGAAGTGTACTTTAATGAACTGCTGAACGTCAGCTCACGGAAGAAATGGAGACTCCAACATTTCAAGAAGAAGATCTCATGCTGCAGCAACCAAGCATTGAGGAGATAAAAAAATAATAAGGCCTCAGGAGCCAATGGTATACCTGCCGAGCTGATCAAACATGGAAGGCCAACACTACATCAAGCAATTCATTAAATCATAGTACACGTATGGGAACACGAAGAGATGCCAGAAGACTGGCGAAAAGGCATCACATGTCCCATACATAAGAAGGGAGATATCACAAAATGCAGCAACTATAGGGGTATAACATTGTTGAGTACATCCTATAAGATATTCTCCTCTATCCTGCAAGAACGGATAGCCCCATACTAATATTATAATCGGCAAATATCAATGTGGTTTTATACCAGGCAAATCAACAATTGATCAGATCTTTACCCTTAGGCAGGTGATGGAAAAAAGTCTGGAATTTAATATCCCAACATACCATCTTTTTATAGACTTCAAAGCCGCCTACGATAGCATAGCCAGGGTAGAACTTTATAAGGCCATGAGAGAATTCGGCATCCCAAATAAATTGACACGACTATGTAGGCTGACCATGACCAACATCACAAGCCAAGTAAAAGTAGCCGGTTTGCTATCGAGACCAATCAACATCTTTAATGGACTCCGACAAGGGGATCGTCTGGCTTGCATCCTCTTCAACCTGGCGTCAATCCGTGACTCTGGCACGTCAACAAGAGGGACTATCGTCGCCAAGTCCAGCCAGATACTAGCTTACGCAGACGATATCGACATCATCGGCAGAAGCCAACAAGCTGTACAAGACTCCTTTACCCAGGTCGAGCAAGCGGCAAAATACCTGGGGCTGCACATAAATGAAGGGAAGACTAAGTACATGGCGACAACGTCTGCGAGAAATGTTGGTTCAACCATCAGGGTAGCGGAGCACGAACTTGAAGTAGTGCAGTCCTTTAACTATCTTGGGTCAAAAGTAGCAGCCGATAACAATATGGAGGAAGAAATACGCGGGCGGCTGCTGAAATCCAACAAAACCTACTATAGTCTGTCAAGGCTCTTTAAATCCAGAAACCTTACCATAAAAACCAAACTGCTGCTGTACAAGACTATGGTCTTACCAGTATTCACATATGGATCCGAGACTTGGGTGCTTACAAAAAGGCACTCTGATCTTTTATCCGCGTTCGAGAGAAAAGTCTTACGGAGAATTGTTGGCCCCGTGTGTGAGGAAGAACGATTCCGGAGAAGATACAATCATGAATTGTATGAAATCTATCTCGAAGCAGATGTTGTTGAAAAAATTAAGCTCGGTAGACTCCGGTGGACTGGACACCTAGCTCGCATGAGCGAAGAGGAACCAACTCGGAAAGTCTTTTGCGGTACTTTGTATGGTAGAATACAACGTGGCAGACCTTGCTTACGTTGGAAAGATGGCGTAGACCAGGACGCCCGAAGCCTTGGGGTGCGCAATTGGATGGCGTCGGCCAGCAATCGGGATGTATGGAAGTATTTGTTGAAGGAAGCCCGGACCGGTTCCCGGTTGTTGCGCCAATGATGATGATGATGATGATGATGAAAATTGCATCAAATCTTTCAAAATTAGATAAAATAAAAATTCGGACACTACACCAAATATTTCTATAAAGCAATTCTTATTGTTACGGGTCGAGCCGTTAACAGAAGAAATATCAAAGGCTTCGTTTAAATATTCAATACCTTTAAGAAACAAAAATTCTTTTATACAGTTTTTTTCCGCACCAGTATCAATTAAAATTGTTATCAACTGGCCGCATTTCTTATTTTTTTACTATGTAAGGTAACTGTGAATTTTTATTCGTGTAATAAATCTGATCATTGTACTCTTCTTGAGATTTATTGTCCCTTGGAATGACAGATATAAAAATACGAAAAGCATCGTTTCTGTATTTTTCATTAATCGCCCTTAACGCATCTTTATTCCCATTAAACTCAATTATAGCTTTATTGGTTATAAGCGTTAGTTGCTTTGAGATTTTGTCATGATACTCGTTAATTAACAATTTACCTTGTCGAAGAGTTGACAATTCTTGCTCTAATAGATGCAATGGTCTTTAATGGCTGTATGTATGGTCAAGCCTTGCTAAGATAGCTTCAAAATTTAGGGGAGTATCAAATGAAGAAAGCACATTATCGGCGTTTTCAACGATTTTGTTCCTAATAATAGCTACTGCTTGATAGTAGCGATTGGAATTTAAATAGTTTTCAAATGGTTTTATTGCTGCTTTGGAGGATTGTCTCCAAGAAGGATTATTAATTTCTATATCCTGATATGGTTGGACAACAACTTGATTTTGAGCTTGCAGCTGATTTGCTATACTATCTAGCGATTCTTGGATTTCTTGCTTCGTTTGTATTGCAAGCGTTGTTGCTACCCTCGTGACGAGGTCTGTGATTGTTGATGTGACCGCACATATGAGCAAGTACGTATACCTTACTATGTTTGACCTTCGCGCAGATTTGGGCAATGAGGATTTTTCCCGTTAACGTTCCAGCTCACATATATAACTTGTACATTTAAATATTTCGAAGCAAAATGAAAAAACATGAAATGTAAAACTATACAATTTTATCATTTGGAGTTTTGAGTCCGTCTGTCACTTTGAACATAGATTCAATTCCTTTTTACACTCCCTTGGTACAATAGCAGAATGTAACAACGATCGTGATTTAACTTCAAGTCACTGAAAGAGATGACTAAGGGGTGATGGGCCTTAGTTGCCCTTGTCACTTTCGGCAACCTGAACGAAAGGAAGGGAATTATTGGAATGGACAAGGATTGAAAAAGACCGGTTTTCGTCGCGGTAAATTTTACCGTCACAGCAGGAACACTTGCGTTTGTGATTTTCTGTGAAAAAGTCGTAGTTGCGGAAAACTAGCCTCCATTTAAACTTCGAAGCGAATCGAAGTTGATAAATATTACTTCCAATAGAAAAAAATTATCAACTTCTATTTACTTTTCTTGTTTACAGCTAGGATGCGGACCATCCTCGCCGCCATGCCGCAGCGGCCAGTGAGCTTCTTTTGCAAAACGCAAGTGCGTGCATTAGGCTGCAGTTTCCGTGGAAGCGAATTTTACTCGCACGAATTAAGCGAGAGTAGGCGAATACATTCGCGCGAATAGAGTGCAAGCGAGTTTTACTCGCGCGAAATAAGCGAATTATTATTTATGTAGATTATTGTGCCAAAAAAAGGTTCTCCGAATCCATTTTCTATGAAATTCAATACACACAACTACTAATAAAAGCACAAATCCTTCAGAAGTAAACAAAAATTCACTATATCAGAAAAATGTTATTTAAACGGTGTCTTTTTATAATTTTCATTGCCCATGTCATAAAGAAATAGGCGATTATTGCAACTATTTGTTATTATAATTGTCCATTTTGGACATAAAATTTATCAAGAATTAATTAATTAAAATTCTCACTCGTGAGAACTCTCATTTTTCAAAATCTACGAATTTTGTGTCTTGTGAAACAGTATTTGGCTGTTTTTTGTAAAAATTATGCAATAAATGAAAGGCTATGCATCCTTCGCGTGTGAGGCAAATTCAATAACATCAGCCTAATAAACGTTCACGCACCTACTGAGGAGTCCGAAGAAGAAGAATAAGATTCCTACTACGAACTTGTAGAGAGGACTCTCAATGCCTGCCCAAGGTATGACGTTAAAATCATCCTTGGTGACTTCAACGCAAAATTAGGTAGGAAGCCAGTATTCAGGTAGTACATAGGATCACATAGTTTGCATAAGAACACTAATGACAACGGACTACGAGTCATAGAAATGGCAGCATCAACAAAATTGGTCGTTGCGAGTACCAGCCTCCCGCGTAAGGATATCCACAAAGCCATTTGGGTATCGGATGATGGAGTCACTCGTAACCAAATTGACCACGTGTTGATAGATCGCCGCCACTACTCGAGCCTGAGGACGATACGAACGTATCGAGCTGCCAACATCGACTCGGACCACTATCTCGTTGGTATGGTGTTCCCAGGGCGGATTGTTATGCGAAGAAGTATTGCATCCACTGGTCAGGCTCGAAACAACACGGCTGCCCTACGCGATGAATGCAAAAGCAACCAATACAGTCGCGCACTAAGGCTCGCCCTCGGAGAGCTCGATGAGGGAAGAGTAAGTCCTGGGGACAGAATGCCGGGCGTAGAGGAAAAATGGTCACGCCTTAAGAACAAAGTCATTAGTACTGCTGATACCATCTGAGGCAGTAGTCGCAGAGATCGGAGCGACTGGTTTGATGATGAATGCAAACTAGCGTCTGAACGTAAGAATGCTGCATACCGAGCAATGCAACAGTCTCATAGTACCTGGCACGCGAAGATGAATATAAAGAGCTCAGAAGAATAGAAAAAAGACTTCACAGACGAAAAAAGGCAGCCTGGGAAAAAAACATAGTCTGTGAAAGGGAAAGAAATAGAGAGCGAGGTCCGCACTAGGCGCGGAAGTTCTACCAATCCGTCAGAAACATGTCGCAATACACACCACGCTGTACATATTGTAAAGACGGACAGGGTAATCCGATCACCGATACTGAAGGCATTCTGGAGCGATGGGAAGTGTACTTTAATGAACTGCTGAACGTCAGCTCACGGAAGAAATGGAGACTCCAACATTTCAAGAAGAAGATCTCATGCTGCAGCAACCAAGCATTGAGGAGATAATAAAATAATAAGGCCTCAGGAGCCAATGGTATACCTGCCGAGCTGATCAAACATGGAAGGCCAACACTACATCAAGCAATTCATTAAATCATAGTACACGTATGTGAACACGAAGAGATGCCAGAAGACTGGCGAAAAGGCATCATATGTCCCATACATAAGAAGGGAGATATCAAAAAATGCAGCAACTATAGGGGTATAACATTGTTGAGTACATCCTATAAGATATTCTCCTCTATCCTGCAAGAACGGATAGCCCCATACTAATATTATAATCGGCAAATATCAATGTGGTTTTATACCAGGCAAATCAACAATTGATCAGATCTTTACCCTTAGGCAGGTGATGGAAAAAAGTCTGAAATTTAATATCCCAACATACCATCTTTTTATAGACTTTAAAGCCGCCTACGATAGCATAGCCAGGGTAGAACTTTATAAGGCCATGAGAGAATTCGGCATCCCAAATAAATTGACACGACTATGTAGGCTGACCATGACCAACATCACAAGCCAAGTAAAAGTAGCCGGATTGCTATCGAGACCAATCAACATCTTTAATGGACTCCGACAAGGGGATCGTCTGGCTTGCATCCTCTTCAACCTGGCGTCAATCCGTGACTCTGGCACGTCAACAAGAGGGACTATCGTCGCCAAGTCCAGCCAGATACTAGCTTACGCAGACGATATCGACATCATCGGCAGAAGCCAACAAGCTGTACAAGACTCCTTTACCCAGGTCGAGCAAGCGGCAAAATACCTGGGGCTGCACATAAATGAAGGGAAGACTAAGTACATGGCGGCAACGTCTGCGAGAAATGTTGGTTCAACCATCAGGGTAGCGGAGCACGAACTTGAAGTAGTGCAGTCCTTTAACTATCTTGGGTCAAAAGTAGCAGCCGATAACAATATGGAGGAAGAAATACGCGGGCGGCTGCTGAAATCCAACAAAACCTACTATAGTCTGTCAAGGCTCTTTAAATCCAGAAACCTTACCATAAAAACCAAACTGCTGCTGTACAAGACTATGGTCTTACCAGTATTCACATATGGATCCGAGACTTGGGTGCTTACAAAAAGGCACTCTGATCTTTTATCCGCGTTCGAGAGAAAAGTCTTACGGAGAATTGTTGGCCCCGTGTGTGAGGAAGAACGATTCCGGAGAAGATACAATCATGAATTGTATGAAATCTATCTCGAAGCAGATGTTGTTGAAAAAATTAAGCTCGGTAGACTCCGGTGGACTGGACACCTAGCTCGCATGAGCGAAGAGGAACCAACTCGGAAAGTCTTTTGCGGTACTTTGTATGGTAGAATACAACGTGGCAGACCTTGCTTACGTTGGAAAGATGGCGTAGACCAGGACGCCCGAAGCCTTGGGGTGCGCAATTGGATGGCGTCGGCCAGCAATCGGGATGTATGGAAGTATTTGTTGAAGGAAGCCCGGACCGGTTCCCGGTTGTTGCGCCAATGATGATGATGATGATGATGATGAAAATTGCATCAAATCTTTCAAAATTAGATAAAATAAAAAATTCGGACACTACACCAAATATTTCTATAAAGCAATTCTTATTGTTACGGGTCGAGCCGTTAACAGAAGAAATATCAAAGGCTTCGTTTAAATATTCAATACCTTTAAGAAACAAAAATTCTTTTATACAGTTTTTTTCCGCACCAGTATCAATTAAAATTGTTATCAACTGGCCGCATTTCTTATTTTTTTACTATGTAAGGTAACTGTGAATTTTTATTCGTGTAATAAATCTGATCATTGTACTCTTCTTGAGATTTATTGTCCCTTGTAATGACAGATATAAAAATACGAAAAGCATCGTTTCTGTATTTTTCATTAATCGCCCTTAACGCATCTTTATTCCCATTAAACTCAATTATAGCTTTATTGGTTATAAGCGTTAGTTGCTTTGAGATTTTGTCATGATACTCGTTAATTAACAATTTACCTTGTCGAAGAGTTGACAATTCTTGCTCTAATAGATGCAATGGTCTTTAATGGCTGTATGTATGGTCAAGCCTTGCTAAGATAGCTTCAAAATTTAGGGGAGTATCAAATGACGAAAGCACATTATCGGCGTTTTCAACGATTTTGTTCCTAATAATAGCTACTGCTTGATAGTAGCGATTGGAATTTAAATAGTTTTCAAATGGTTTTATTGCTGCTTTGGAGGATTGTCTCCAAGAAGGATTATTAATTTCTATATCCTGATATGGTTGGACAACAACTTGATTTTGAGCTTGCAGCTGATTTGCTATACTATCTAGCGATTCTTGGATTTCTTGCTTCGTTTGTATTGCAAGCGTTGTTGCTACCCTCGTGACGAGGTCTGTGATTGTTGATGTGACCGCACATATGAGCAAGTACGTATACCTTACTATGTTTGACCTTCGCGCAGATTTGGGCAATGAGGATTTTTCCCGTTAACGTTCCAGCTCACATATATAACTTGTACATTTAAATATTTCGAAGCAAAATGAAAAAACATGAAATGTAAAACTATACAATTTTATCATTTGAAGTTTTGAGTCCGTCTGTCACTTTGAACATAGATTCAATTCCTTTTTACACTCCCTTGGTACAATAGCAGAATGTAACAACGATCGTGATTTAACTTCAAGTCACTGAAAGAGATGACTAAGGGGTGATGGGCCTTAGTTGCCCTTGTCACTTTCGGCAACCTGAACGAAAGGAAGGGAATTATTGGAAAGGACAAGGATTGAAAAAGACCGGTTTTCGTCGCGGTAAATTTTACCGTCACAGCAGGAACACTTGCGTTTGTGATTTTCTGTGAAAAAGTCGTAGTTGCGGAAAACTAGCCTCCATTTAAACTTCGAAGCGAATCGAAGTTGATAAATATTACTTCCAATAGAAAAAAATTATCAACTTCTATTTACTTTTCTTGTTTACAGCTAGGATGCGGACCATCCTCGCCGCCATGCCGCAGCGGCCAGTGAGCTTCTTTAGCAAAACGCAAGTGCGTGCATTAGGCTGCAGTTTCCGTGGAATTTTACTCGCACGAATTAAGCGAGAGTAGGCGAATACATTCGCGCGAATAGAGTGCAAGCGAGTTTTACGAATTATTATTTATGTAGATTATTGTGCCAAAAAAAGGTTCTCCGAATCCATTTTCTATGAAATTCAATACACACAACTACTAATAAAAGCACAAATCCTTCAGAAGTAAACAAAAATTCACTATATCAGAAAAATGTTATTTAAACGGTGTCTTTTTATAATTTTCATTGCCCATGTCATAAAGAAATAGGCGATTATTGCAACTATTTGTTATTATAATTGTCCATTTTGGACATAAAATTTATCAAGAATTAATTAATTAAAATTCTCACTCGTGAGAACTCTCATTTTTCAAAATCTACGAATTTTGTGTCTTGTGAAACAGTATTTGGCTGTTTTTTGTAAAAATCGGATAAAATTCGTTGTTTTGGGGAGCATGTCGAACAAAGCTTAAGTCCAATTGCGAGGTGTTGGGCTAAATTAATTTAAATTAAAAAAAATAGTTCAAACATACATCACAATAATACAAAAAATCAGATGGGATTCAGCTATGCACTAGAAATCATCAAACGATTAACGTACGATGCCTGCAGTGTAAAGTTAAATACAGTTATGCACAAGGTGATAAGGATGCATGCAGGCTTTGCGTCGCAAGCGATCATTTGTCTTACACACGCCAAGGTAATAATGCACTGTCAAAAGCGGTCGCTTTTCTCCGACGAGCTTTAGACAAGCAATCTTTACTTTGACAATTAATCCAAAAGTGACCCCCAGCAGGGGGTCAGCATACTTTCACATACCTATCTAAATTTGTTTGTTAAGTATACTGAATTAAAAAAAAACTGCATATAGCCAACCGCGAACCAATTCCAAATCTAATAGTTACCCAAAGAATTAAGGGTTCCCCCTTTTAAATTGCCTTTGAAAATTGGCCACAGAGAGTGAAATTGGATGAAGTAAGGAGTAATATTGAGCTTTTAAGCAACAATCTTAATTGTACTGGACATTGTTTTTTGATAGAAATAATGGATGAATTTAAGTACCTGGGGCTCACCATTAACTCCAAAATTAATTTCACAAACTGAGAATCTGAGGAAATATTTTCGAATTACACTAAAGCATTCCTATTACTTACGCAACGTGTGCTCGACTGTTCTCCTAAAAACTATTTATTATGGCATTTTTTTCTCTAAGCTTCAATGTGGAATCGTCTGCTGGGGAGGTTCACATTTAAATAAAATTCAACCCCCGTTAGTATTGTAGAAATATATTATAAGAAAAAATATGCCGTAAACCAAGCAGATATCCTAGTAGC
Source organism: Platycheirus rosarum (assembly GCA_963971375.1). Lineage (NCBI taxonomy): Eukaryota > Metazoa > Arthropoda > Insecta > Diptera > Syrphidae > Platycheirus > Platycheirus rosarum. The sequence goes on from OZ020507.1 coordinate 156,264,599, forward strand.
CCCTTGTTGTCTGACCTAAAAACTCTTCCTATGCGTCATTTGCTTTGATTTTAAGTGCTTAAAATGTTCTTTATGAAATCTGGTAATCGAAATTTTAAAATAATTTCTACATATAATCTACGCGATAATTCCTCTAGAATTTATTCTATACTCAATTTTCGAACAATGTTGTATTCTTTTTTGTCTTTTCGCTTGTTTAACAAATACCAATTGTCCATCAGAGAAATTTCAGTATATGGTTTGTATTGAAAATATTTAAAACTTTGGCTTTTGAGTTTAACTATGCCATTTTGGAATCTTTTATTTTTGACACTCTGGTTTAATTTATACTTTATTTATTATTTTTGTATCATGTTACTGTGACGGCCATTTTTAAACAGATGTTGTGTGTCCCAAACCACTTTTTAAAAAGCTTTCACAAAGTTTGGGATCTTATATTGCTGGAAATCCCAAAGCAAAGGCATTTTTTCTTCCGCATAGGGAGCATTATCGACTCCGGAATCTCTCTATATTGGAAACGATTCATAACTCCGTTCAGCCTGCAGCTGAAAAACAAGCCCAAGCCATTAGCCATCCTCCGCCGCACACTGAAGAGCATATTTTTCCATTTCATTATCGACCAGTTCAAATGATTTTTTTGCAAACTTAATCCTCTTTAAGTATTTTAATTTGAAATATACCGTGTTTCTGAAGTACTTTATTTTCTTACCTTTTTCGCTGAGTTTTTGAAGTAGGTAGTGATTTTTTTCCTTTTCGGAAGGCATAGAGACTAAAATCTCTTAAGCACTTCCTAATCGTACTTGATGCTATGGGCATATTGCAAAAAGATCTTTGCAAAGGCATTTTTTTCACCCTGCAGCTGAAAAATAGCCCCAAGCCATCACCGATCCTCCACCGTGCACTGAAGAGCATACTTTTCCATTTCATTATCGACCAGTTGAAATGATTTTCTGCAAATTTCATAATTTTAAAATATACAGTGTTTCTGAAGTGCTTTATATCCTTACTTATTTTATATTTTTTTTTTATTTTTATAACATGCGCGCGCAAAAGGGATTTGTGTGTTGCCCTTATATTGTTAAAACGCACTGCGCGAGCATAGGAAGATTAGGGAGGGAGGGAAAGAAGGTATCGATTTACATTGGTTTTGAATGTTTGCAAATCGAAATGGCAGGGGAAAATCCCGCCGGGTAAACCATTCCAAAGTCGTGTATTTCACGATACGTCCGAAATTGGGCTCAAGGGTGAACTGATGAGCATTCCTTGCGAGACAGAACATTTTTTATAAAAGAAACGATAAAATAAGGAAAGACATGAAACATTGCGTCGTTGTTCGAGAGGAGCAGCAGTTCTATTTCCTATCAATCTTAACGCTTGATTTTGTATTCTATCAAGCAGGTGAAGCGATGTTTGCGAAGCACCTGCCCAGAGGTGGGAATTATACTCGAGTTGAGGGCGTACAAACGCTTTATAAAATGTAGCCAGATCAGAAGGAGAAAAATACTTCTTACACCGATACAGAAAACCTAAGCATTCTTACCGATGGTATGTTTAGCTTTCACGACAGAAGACAGCATTGAGTTTTCGAAGCATTAAACTCCACACGATTCCTATTACCCCATTTGACAATGCTGAATAAATCGGAGTTTAATGAGCTTGACATACGATACCGTTGCAATTGTACGTCCGAAGGCGAAGTACGTGAATCATCGAATCATGAAAAGCTGAGGGTAGAGTCGTCAGCAAAACAGTTAAGTGGATTAGAAGTAACAGACAGAAGATCATTTATAAAAATGAGGAAAAGAGTCGGAGACAGAACGGAGCCCTGGGGTACACCAGCATTTATTTTGTGGGAATCAGACTTGAATCCGTCCAATACTACTTGTATTGAACGGTCCAGAAGATAGCTTCTAATCCAACGAAGAAGAGTATCATCGATCCCAAAAGCACGCATTTTCGATAAGAGAGCTTCATGCCAAACTCTATTAAATGGCTTGGAGATATCAAGAGCAATAATCTTACTTTCACCAAAGCGATGTAAAGATTTGTTCCACTGTTCGGTGAGATATGCCATCAGATCACCAGTGGAACGGTTGCTACGGAAGCCATACTGACGGTCATGGTGCAGCTTTCGATTTTGGAGATATTCCTTAAGCTGACGGTTAATCAGCGATTCCATGACCTTAAAAAGAAGATATGTTAGTGCTATGGGTCGGTAGGAGGAGGGGGAGAATGGGTCACCTTTCTTAGGGACAGGCTGGACAAACGCTGTTTTCCATCTTCTAGGAAAGATTCCAAAAGTGTAGGAGTGATGGAAAAGCTTACGCAGTGGCTTTGCCAGTGTGGAAGAACACCTCTTCAGAACAATCGGAGGTATACCATCCGGGCCAACAGATTTGTGTATATCGAGATCTTTAAGAACTCTTGCCACTGTACGAGTGCGGAAAAAAAATATGTCCCATGGAAAAATTTACGTCCTCAAGTACAGGAGGAGCAATGTTGCTGTGAGGCAGCGTAGAGCTAGCAACGAAATGAGCTGCAACCAAGTTTGCCTTCTCTCAAGAGTAGACAATAGGTTTGTCATTAGCGATGAGCGTTGGAACCGAAGATGTTGAGGAGTTTTTAATATTTTTTTTACAAATGACCAACAATTTTTACTGCCTTTGGGACATTGCAGAATTTTTTTCCGTAATTTTTGGTCATGCAAAATCTTGGTTCGTTCAATGACGGAGTTGCAGGAGTTCCTTGCTTGTTTGAGCTTTATCCGATTTTCCTATATAAGATCGGAAACTTACTTCTTTTAGCCTGATAGCTTCTTTACACTCAGAGTTAAACCAAGACTTTTCTTTAGGTTTAATACTTTTTACTCTGTTAAGAATAAAAGCACGCATCCCAAGAAGAATCACATTTGTAATCATTTCAGCACTGGCATCAATGTCACTATCGAGGAAGCATAGTGACCAATGAAAGTTATGAAAGAAATTATTCAGGCCGTCCCAGTTGGCTTTCTCGTATTGCCAAACGGTCCTGGTGGGGAGTTTTTCTTTAACTGGATGAGTGGAGGACGAGAAATTAGCTGAAATGACATAATGATCTGAAGTTCCAAATGGAGAAGGTACACTAATGGTATACTTATCAGGGTGAGAAGTAAGAAACAAGTCAAGAGTATGGGCGGCTTGCCCAAGAACATTCGGTATTCGTGTAGGCTCATCGACGAGTTGAGTAAGGTGGTGTAACCCAGCAAAAATCTCGACATACCTTCCTTCGGGTGTTGTCTGGCCAGAATAGTGGAGCCAACTAGAATTGTGTACATTGAAATCGCCCGCAGTAACGATTTCAGTGCGTGGTCAATCGGAAACAATTTTCGAGATGGAGTCAGACAGCGCATCAAACTCGTAACAAGTCGAATTACTGTCGAGATTTGGACTCCTGTAAATAAAACAAAAATAAATGACATGCTTGCGGACAGTGAATTTGAGCTACAAGAAATTAAAGTCCGTGTTGGAGCAACATAAACGACGAGACCATGATGGGATAAAAGTAATGGCACTAATGTATATCCATGTAGAGCAAATTCTAATAAATCAGTATTTTCTCCAACTTGGGTTTCATTTAATGCCAAAACAGCTGGCCTGTGTTGCACAGTGTAGGCGTACACATGAAAGAAAATTCTTTCTTAAGCCACGAATTTTGGAGTACACGACAAGAAAATTACCTACCATTTAAATAATACAAAAACACAAAACACAACTCCGATTTAAGTCCAACTGCAAGGAGTAAGCCCAAATAAATTTCCGTTAAAGCAAACTATCCCAGGTGTTATACCCTTAAGATAGTTTACATACAAAAAATCAATTTAAAAATACAATACAATAAGACAGATCAGATGTTATTCAGCCTTGCACTGCAAATCATCATACGATAAACATATGATGCTTGCAGTGTATAGTTAATGACAGTTACGCACAAGGTGATAAGGATTAGAGGAGGGCTTTTGCGTCACGAGCGGTATTTCGTTTAACACGCGCGTAGGTGATGTGAAGCGCAGACACTTTGATAATTTTTTTGAATTTAATATTTTTTTTTGTAAATTTTTTTTTACACACGCGAGGGTATTTGTGCAGCGATACTTCTGCTTTTTTTTCGTTTATTTTTTTTTTGCGCGCACCACCGCCAAAAGAGACCATCCCCGCTGAGCTTTAGATCGGCACTGTGTAATCATACTTACTATATACATTGCGTAAAAATCTGCTAAATTGTCTAGTATTATTTAATATCTACATAGAACTTAAAAACGCTTTGAAAATCTTTAAGAAATTTGTAAATAATGCTAATAAACTAGACTGAAGCAATATGCAAAAATTGCTTTCATTAATTTATTTCCTCTACATTCCAGGTCATTGAACCAACTACCTCCTCGTGCCTATTCAGTCGGAAGCCGCATGGAACATCAAAGCCAAAAAAATCACCTTCAAGTATTAGGAAATTTTGAACATAATAATCGCCGAGCTCGTGCGTTTTCTGTTGGCTCTAAATCAAAAGTACCCCGGTATGATCATCAACGTAACACGTGTATGCCAACTGCTGAAAACTTAATTGAAGTAAATGTATGCAAAAGCAAATCATCAATTAATAACTTTGAACCGACATTAGAAAGCACTGCAAGTGGCATGAAATCTTTGAGTGTACCACTTTTAATACATAAATGTCTAAATTCAGTTGATTGTATGGGCGATCTAATGGAAATCGATTTTTCAAAAAAAAAAACTTGCAATGAATCGAGCTCAAATTCGTCGATTTCTTCTTTTCTCATTAATCCTTCTTTAAGCAGTCGTTGCCATAGCAATATTCTGAGCTGCTTACCTATTGATAATTCCCTTAAAAGAAAACAAAATGAACATAATTCGGAGCTTACACAAAATGGTAATAGTAGTAGCTATCTAGAAATGCGCCCGGTTATTCGTTTGCAAATCTCAGGACATTACGATCAACCTGTTACATCTGATGTATCAAGAAACTTAAAACAGCAAATGAAAATAGAAGATTCCGGGCAAATTAAAACCGCTGAAGGATATTTGGAAATGTCTTGGAATACTAGCATAGGAAACTCCATAAGCATGTTCCCTCGCTCGTCGATTTCATCTTTGATTGACATAAAAAAGAATATTAATGTTGTAAAAATATCCTCTTTGATGAATAACAGAATTCTTAACACGAAGAAGCGCGTTTCTAAATTTTCGATTTTGCAAGAACCAAATAAAAACGCAAAGCCAAGTCAAACATTCGAATGTAAAAAATCTGAAACGAATCATCTGAAGTCACTGACTGAACACTTTAATAT
>OZ020507.1:156322430-156324930 GCA_963971375.1 Platycheirus rosarum
TTATTATTATTATTATTATTATTATTATTATTATTATTATTATTATTATTATTATTATTATTATTATTATTATTATTATTATTATTATTATTATTATTATTATTATTATTATTATTATTATTATTATTATTATTATTATTATTATTATTATTATTATTATTATTATTATTATTATTATTATTATTATTATTATTATTATTATTATTATTATTATTATTATTATTATTATTATTATTATTATTATTATTATTATTATTATTATTATTATTATTATTATTATTATTATTATTATTATTATTATTATTATTATTAATAATATTATTATTATTATTATTATTATTATTATTATTATTATTATTATTATTATTACTTACTTACTTACTTAGGTGGCGCTACAGTTCGGGACGAACCTGGGCCTCAACCAACATGCCTCTCCAGCCGGCTCGGTCTTTGGCTAGCTGCCTCCAGTTTTGCACTCCAAGTTGGTTCAGGTCGTCCTCCACTTGAGCGGGCCACCTAAGGCGAGGTCTTCCTTGACTGCGTCTACCCTCTGGGGTGGAATCGAAGATCCTGCGAGCCGGAGCATTGTTGTCCATTCGCTCTACATGACCTAGCCATCTTAAACGTGATATGCGTAATTTTTTGACCAGGTCAATGTCGCTGTACAGCTCGTATAGTTCTTGGTTGAACCTTCTCCTCCAAAGCCCGTTAACGCAGATAGGGCCAAAAATCTTCCGAAGAATCTTACGCTCGAAACGACTAAGGATATCTTCATCCGCTTTAGATAGAGTCCATGCCTCGGCGCCATAGAGCAGGACTGGGATGATTAGGGTCTTATACAGAGTCTCCTTTGTCTTTCGAGAGAGGGCTTTGCTACTCAATTGCCTTCCTAGCCCATAGAAACAGCGATTGGCAAGAGTAATTCTTCGCTTTATTTCTGACGAGATGTTGTTGTCAGATGTTATAGCGGATCTGAGGTACACAAAGTCCCTAACTACCTCAAAGTTGTACCTGTCTATTGTGATGTTTTGTCCAATCCGCCGGTGTTGTGTGTCCCTTTTTGTGGACAGCAGGTACTTCGTTTTGGCCTCATCGACTGCTAGTCCCATCTTAGCCGCTTCAGCTTCTATGCTAGCAAACGTTCCAGTGACGGCTCGCCGAGTTCTGCCAATGATGTCTATGTCGTCTAGCAATTGCACAGACTTGAAAAAAATTGTCCCACTACAATTGACATGCGAGTTTCTTATAATTTGTTCAAGTATTAAGTTTAAGAAATCGCACGATAGCGCATCACCTTGTCAGATTCCTTTTTTGACGTCAAAAGCTTCTGTGAGGTCAGTACCAACCTTGACGGAGCAGCGAGAGTTCTCCATCGTCATCCTGCACAGTCGGACGAGTTTTGTGGGGATGCCAAAACCTGACATGGCTCTGTATAGCTCGTCTCTATAAATGCTATCGTACGCGGCCTTAAAATCGATAAAGAGGTGGTGGGTATCGATTTGGAATTCTTGGGTCGTTTCCAGGTTCTGCCGTAGCGTGAACATTTGATCGATTGTGGACTTTCCTGGTGTGAAACCACACTGATAGGGGCCAATCAGGTTGCTGACGAAAGGTTTCAGGCGTTCACATACTACGGCAGAGAAGATCTTGTAGGCGATATTCAGGAGACTAATTCCTCTATAGTTGGCGCAGTTTAGAGGGTCTCCTTTCTTGTGGATCGGGCAAACGATGCTGAGGTTCCATTCATCAGGCATACTTTCTTCTGACCAAACTTTAGAGATGAGTTGGTGTATGCACTCCACCAGGTCATCTCCGGCCGCTTTAAAAAGTTCGGCGGGTAATCCGTCGGGTCCAGCAGCTTTGTTGTTTTTGAGTTTAGATATTGCTATCCTTACTTCATTTTGGTCAGGTGGACGGAAGTTTTGTCTGTCATCATCCATGTTGAATGGTTCATTCTGCCTGACAGCGGGATATTGGCCTTCATCGCCGTTTAACAGTCTGCAGAAATGGTCCTTCCATGTACTCAGCACCGACTGTGACTCTACTACGAGGTTTCCATTCCTATCTCTACAGGCTTCTGTGCGGGATTTTTTTCCTTGGCATGTTCTTTTTACCTGTTGGTAAAACTTCCGCACGTTGTTCCTGGAGTAGCATCTCTCAATATCTTCGATCGCGCGCTTCTCATGCTCTCTTTTTTTCTTTTGGAGAAGCCGGTGTTCTTCCCGTCTTTTCTGCTCGTAAAGCTCGCGAGCAGCTCTCGTCTTTCTTTGCAGCGTCGCTTTATATGCCTCTTGTTTGGCTGCATGGGCCTGCCTGCATTCGTCATCAAACCAGAGGTTTCGTGGTGGTGGTCTGGTGAAACCTAGCACATCAGTTGCGGCATCTCTGATGGCTTGTTGGCAGTGTTGCCACTGATCTTCGGCACTTGATGCTGGCGGTACTGGATTTCTTCTTATTCGATCGGCGTAGGTTCTGGCGGTTTCTTGCGATTGCAGCTTTC
>OZ020507.1:156334930-156354930 GCA_963971375.1 Platycheirus rosarum
TCTGCATCTGTGAGCGATGCCACATACTTACTTAATGGCTATAATATTTTTCGTTCTGACAGAAGCAATCGGGGCGTCAAATATATTTTAAGTCAAATCTGATTTAAGTTGAAAACTTAGATATTCCTCGCCACCAGATTTCCCTTGCGAGTACTTGTTTGTTGATGTAAGAGGTAGAGAGAATAATCTTCTTTTGGGAGTGATCTATAGGCCAAACAGATATACCGACTTAGAACCTCTTTATGCAGTTATAGGCGAAATCACAGTCTTTTCCTCAAACATTATAATAACCGGTGACTTCAATAGTGATCTTTTAACTGATAGAAGGCTGTGTGAAAATATGAATTCCTTTGACTTATACTCAGTTAATTTATCAAGACCAACACATTTTACCCAGTCTTCTAGCACGTTATTAGACCATTTCTATGTAAGTGAAACCGATGGAGTTCTTCTCTATGACCAACTTATAGCTCCTGCGTTTTCAAGACACGATCTTTTATTCTTGACTTATGACTTCAACACAAATATCAGCCCCATAGTTCCAGAATACAGTTTAGGGACTTCAAAAATATTCACACCCCATCCCTCGTAAACCATATTAATTCGATAGCATGGAGTGACATCTATCTTATGCGATCAAGTTGAATTTTTGAACACTAATCTAAATCTTTTATTCAATCTATATGTTCCTTTAAAAATAAAAAATAATACTAGTGATTTTAAACCATGGTTCAAGGGTAGAATCAAAGAACTGATGAAGCAGCGAGACCTAGCTTATCGACGATGGATACATTTTCGTGTTGAAGAACTTCATACAGCGTACAAATTATTACGAAACAAGGTTGTCCAAGAGATAAGGCGTGCCAAGGTTAATTTTTACTCCAATCATCTAAACACCAAATTTAAAGGTCGCAAACTCTGGGATAATCTGCGAAAACTAGGAGTAGGGAAGCAAAGATCGAATCTTCCAAATGATCTAAATAAGGACGAACTCAATCTGAAATTTGCAGCTGAACCTTCTTCGATAGCTCCAAGAGAATACGAACCTCTCAATAGCTTACCCAATTAACCCCCAGATGTGCAATTCAGCTTTTCCTGTGCGAGCTGCATGGATGTGGTAGAGTTTTATTGCTCTAAAATCCACTGCGGTAGGAGTTGATGAGTTGAACCCAATCTTTTTAAAGGCTGTGTTACCATTCCTTCTTCCTTATTTTACCAATGTATTTAATTCTGTCCTCAACTCTGGAATCTTTCCCCAACAGTGGAAAACGGCTAAAATAATTCCAATTCCTAAAAACTTCTACGAGCTGCTCGACAAAACCTATGAGCAATGCCCTAAATACGATGTGAAGATCGTACTAGGCGATTTTAACGCCAAAATAGGTAGAGGAAATATTTGGTAGGACTATCGGAAAACATAGCCTACACGACACAACTTCTGAAAACGGACTTAGCCTAATTGACTTCGCAGCGGCACATAACGTCACCATTGCAAGCACACGGTTTGCTAATCTCGATATGCACAAAGGGAATTGGCGACACCCATATCAAAGAACCGTCAACCAGATTGATCACGTTGCGATCGATGCAAGATACGCCTCCAGTATCTTGGATGTTCGTACCTTCCGAGCAGCTAACATCGATTCAGATCACTACCTTGTTGCAGCAAAAGGTAACGGAGTAATACTTTTAGGAAGTTAGACGTCGGAAAGCTGCAATCGCAAGAAACCGCCAGAACCTATGCCGATCGAATATTCCGTAACCTCTCAAGAAATCCAGTACCGCCAGCATCAAGTGCCGAAGACCAGTGGCAACACTGCCAACAAGCCATCAGAGATGCCGCAACTGATGTGCTAGGTTTCACCACCACCACCACGAAACCTCTGGTTCGATGACGAATGCAGGCAGGCCTATGCAGCCAAACACAACAAGATGCATATAAAGCGGCGCTGCAAAGAAATACGAGAGCTGCTTGCGAGCTCTACGAGCAGAAAAGACGGGAAGAACAACGGCTTCTCCAAAAGAAAAAGAGAGAGCATGAGAAGCGCACGATCGAATTGAGAGATGCTACTCCAGGAACAACGTGCGGAAGTTTTACCAACAGGTAAAAAGAACGTGCCAAGGAAAAAAAACCCGCACAGAAGCCTGTGGAGATAGGAATGGAAACCTCGTAGTAGAGTCACAGTCGGTGCTGAGTATATGGAAGGACCATTTCTGCACTGTTAAACGGCGATGAAGACCAATATCCCGCTGTCAGGCAGAATGAACCATTCAACATGGACGATGACAGACAAAACTTCCGTCCACCTGACCAAAATGAAGTGAGGATAGCAATATCTAAACCAAAAAACAACAAAGCTGCTGGACCCGACAGACTACCCGCCGAACTTTTTAAAACGGCCGGAGATGACCTGGTGGAGTGCATACACGAACTAATCTCTAAAGTTTGGTCAGAAGAAAGTATGCCTGATGAATGGAACCTCAACATCGTTTGCCCGATCCACAAGAAAGGAGACCCTCTAAACTGCGCCAACTATAGAGAAATAAGTCTCCTGAATATCGCCTACAAGTTCCTCTCTGCCGTACTATGTGAAAGGCTGAAACTTTTCGTTAGTAACATGATTGGCCCCTATCAGTGTGGTTTCAGACCAGGAAAGTCCACAATCGATCAAATGTTCACGCTACGGCAGATCCTGAAAACTACCCAAGAATTCCAAATCGATACCCACCACCTCTTTATCGATTTTAAGGCCGCGTACGATAGCATTTACAGAGACGAGCTATACAGAGCCATGTCAGGTTTTGGCATCCCCACAAAACTCGTCCGACTGTGCAGGATGACGATGGAGAACTCTCACTGCTCCGTCAAGGTTGGTACTGACCTCACAGAAGCTTTTGACGTCAAAAAAGGATCCCGACAAGGTGATGCGCTTTCGTGCGATTTCTTCAACTTAATACTTGTAAAAAATATAATAAAAACTCGCAAGTCAACTGTAGTGGGACATTTTTTTTTCAAGTCTGTGCAATTGCTGGCATACGCTGACGACATAGACATCATTGGCAGAACTCGGCGAGCTGTCACTGGAAAGTTTGCTAGCATTGAAGCTGAAACAGCTAAGATGGGACTAGCAGTCAATGAGGTCAAAACGAAATACCTGCTGTCCACAAAAAGGGACACACAACACCGGTGGATTGGACAAAACATCACAATAGACAGGTACAACTTTGAGGTAGTTAGGGACTCTGTGTATCTCGGATCCGCTATAACATCTGACAACAACATCTCGTCAGAAATAAAGCGAACAATTACTCTTGCCAATCACCATTTCTTTGGGCTAGGAAGGCAATTGAATAGTAAAGCCCTCCCTCGAAAGAAAGAAAGTTGCCATTGATGTGCTTACTCAGAAGTCACAGCAGTTATATCCTCAGTCAAAAGGACACAACGAGATAGGCCGGTTCTTGCGACATCTTTAAAATAGCACGATATAATTATTTCTATAGACCTGTGCCCCTGTTCTCATGAAATATAACAAGACTGAATTTTAAATCACATACATAATTCGGTCGTCAACATTTGTGTGGTTAACTTCGTAGTTCGTATTTACGCTGTCATTAATCTTAAAAATTATTTTTTCTATTTGTGAAATTATTTTGAAATAAAAAGATAATAAACCAGAATGGCTCGTACCAAGCAGACTGCCGCGTAAACAACTACCGAGTTGCTGATCCGCAAGCTGCCCTTCCAACGTTTGGTCAGAGAAATCAGGGTTACAAAACAAATTTGCGTTTCCAGACTGCAGCTATTGGCGCTCTTCAAGAAGCCAATGAACTCTACTTGGTTGGTTTGTTTGAAGACACCAACTTGTGCCCAATTCCGCCAAACGTGTCACCATTATGCCAAAAGACATCCAGTTAGCTTAGCGAATCCGTAGCGAACGTGCTTAAATCGTCTCAATATATCTTTATACTCTAATTTTACGTACAACTTTCTAAAATGGATGAAAGTAGCAGCACTAGCATCTCGCCTTGCTTTTGTTTGGTTTGGTGAAATGCTCTGGTTTCCAAAAAAGACGCAGATGCAAACAACATCATTAAAAATCTATCTACTTTAATTTTGGATATAACATCTCTATGCTAGAAGTAGTTTCTTCTTTACGGTATTTATAGTTAATGTATAAGATTAGAATAATTTAAGGTTTATTTTTAATTTCCTTTTCTTGGATCCTAGCAGCAAATTTCAAATCACGAAAAAAAATCGTAGGTTGTAGTAGCTCTGTGTATTGCAATAAAGCTTCTCGCAATGGTTTAGATACTTCAACAGATGTCGTTGTTGTACAATCTACCAGATATGGATAGAGTCCGATCAACTGGTCCCATGCTGATTTGTTAACTAAAAATAATTGAGAAAAATATATAAGGATGTTAAATGAGATAAAGAATTTATATTACAATACCTTTATAGAGGGGTGCTTTTTTCATAGAAACTATTAAAGTCGTGATTGCCTTTAAAACAAATGAAACTTCAGAAAGCCTGAATCTGAAAAAAGATAAATATTACATATTAACACATGAATTGAAATTAATAACTTATTAGAACACCTTGACAATGGACATTTTCCGCATTGCCTTTCGTCATTACTGAATCGCTTTAGTACTTCCTGAAATCTATGTAACAATGCCGTAACAGCTAAACGACCAGCAAACTCTTTTCTATCAAGTAGCGAGAACTGCAGAAGAGTTTCAAAACATGTTTTTGATACTGAATGAATCGACCCCTTGTTAAGGAGGATAACTATTTTCATAATAAATTGATGAGGAATAACATGAGAATATGGTAAAACCTCATCACGCAGCAATTCAATAACTTGACAGTCGATTGCTTCATCTATAACAATTTCCTCTAAGCCACGATCTTCAATTGTGCAAGCGCTAAAAATTAGAAAAAAAAATTAATTGAAATACAGATTTTAAGCGGACGGTTGCTTAAAACCAAAGATATTTTACATGGTTAATAAATTTTCCGAATGTTTGAAAATTAATTAACCATGTAAAATAAAATGCTTAAAATAATTACATATATACTTCTATGCTTCTATATCTATACTATTATATAAAGACGTTACAATTATGTTGATTGTCACGCAGGATCTCAGAAAGTACTAGACTCATTTATTCGAAACAAATTTTGTGATATTTTTTATTATTATATAAGAAGATTGTTAACGGCATTTCAATGGGAACAAAAACCTTAACAAAAAACACTTGTTGCTACCGAAAAATCCACAGCTTGAGTAATTAGAAAAAATGTGTATCGTCCTCTGCAATAGAAACAGAACATTAAAAAGTGTGAATTTAAAGCATTCCCCATTTTCTATGGAGTGATGACCAGCTATTCCACAAAATAATTGAGTTTTTTTTTATTACTCTGTTCAAGCCCAGTGCAAGGGTCCAAGTACAACTCACTCCCAAGTGAATAAAAAATAAAACCACTGAGGCAGCGATTATAGCAGGAAAAAAAGATGGACAACATGAAATAATTCAGTATCTTGTTTCGCTTAGCTGAGGCGAATAACTTTTTTGTTGGGATTTATACACGATCCAACATTTTCATTGTTTACATTTTTTTTATATGGACGAAAACTTGTTCTTACATATGTTCGTATATTTATACATACGTACGTCATTGGCTAGACTTTTGATTCGAATTCTTTGGGATTTTCAATTTTTGTTTACTTTTATAGTTGGCGTTTTGAAAAAATATACACATACATTCTTGAAATTTAGACACAAAGTTACTTCTTGCTGGATATCAATATATACAAACGTCCTTGATGAAATGGATTGTTGTTTTAAAATTTGCTTTCCATTCGAATAGGTACAAATTAAGTGCAAACTATGCATAGAAAATCATAAAAAAAAACTTGTAAACTGATTATAGATTTTTATAATAACAAATATCTTTTGTGGAAATGTAAGAAAAAGTAGTTAATTTCTATGTCTAGTTGTGTAGTAGTGTTTTCGTGTGAGTACTGAGTGTCGTGGGATGCACATCTCTTTTAAAGCTCTCTAGTTACTTCTTAATATAAAGTGTTTCACTTGTTCTGGAAAAAATTGCAAAGATTTGCAATCGTAAAATTACTTGTGTCGATTGTAAATGCATATTTCATTATGCTTGTGTTAAGATTCTAGAGCCAGATGTTGAATATTTGAAAGCTAATGGAAAAGATTACCGCTGTGATAAGTGCAATACACTCCGACAACGATCTCTTTACATGCCAACACCACCGTACTCAGAAGACCAACAAATTTGATATGAAGAAATAGCTAGCTTAAATGGTAATAGCAACAAAAACATTGATAGAGCTACAGCAGCATCGACTTCTTATGATAAACCAGAGGAATGCACACTCCAAATGGTCTACCTTAAAATTGCAAGCATAGAAGAGATAAACAAAGAGTTTTTGCATCATATAAAAGAACTACGTGATGAGAACGTAGAACTCAAATCAAAGGTGCACATGCTAGGAAGCCGCCTAAATTATCAACAACAAAGTCTTAAACGCAACTGCATTGAAATTGATGGTGTGCCTGAAGTTGACGATAGCAACTCCAAATGCTTGGAGTTGATAATGTATTTTTTGATAGTTTGTATTGTAAAAATAAGTTATTTTTCGATCATCAAAATGTAAGAAGCTTTTGCACATCTTGTATCTCACTTGTGCACTTTGGTTTGCATTCCGGGTTTTATTTTCGTTTCGGAAATCTGGATCTTTGATTTTGAATTAAATGATTACGTATATAATATACCAGGATTTAACTTTTTCGCAAACACAAATGATAATTATGCTGCCAGTGGTGTCGGTTGGTTTGCAAGCAAAGAATATGAATGTGTGTCAAGTTTCGAGTGCAGGTATCTTAAAAAAATCGTTTAAATTTAATCATGAAAATTATGATATATTATGTGTAGATTGCACAAATTCAATTTTTCGGTTTTTATGGAAGAATTTTCAAATATTTTAGAAAATGAAAACGGTAAAAATTTAATAATATTGGGCGATTTCAACAACGATATTTTAGAGGATAGCTTGATGATTTCTAATTTTATGAGTTTATTGGCAACTAACGGACTAGCTTCACTTATAAATGAGCCACCAAGAATTATATCGGGTAAATGTTTAGATCATGCCTTTGATTTTGACATTACTGATCATGTTATGACTGGTCTTATTGTAAATAAACCCGAAAGAACACATAATATGCTTAGTAATACTTTGCCAGACTAGAAAGATGTTTAGTGTTTGAATTCTGGGATAACGTCTTCATAAAGAAGCAATGCTTCCAAATCTTTTGATGTGTTCATTGAAACTCTTTATAAATATATAACCAACTGTACTTACTCAGTAAGACACCAAACGAATAAGTTCAGTCTATAAAGTCTCTAAAAAATTCTAACTCATGTGGAATCGATAGAATTTCTAGTTGTCTTTTAAAAAATATTGCTTGGTTTATAGTTGAAACTCTAGCCCACATTTTTAATCTCTTTAATTAACACAGTGATAAGGACAAAGACAACAGCAAAATACCTTGGAGTGAATTTCACTAACCGCTTCCAATTCAATAAGCACGCTTCATTTATGCTTAAGAGAGCCAACTTCTCCCTACACCGCATCCTAACCCCAATTTTTTAAAACCAAAGACAGTAAATTATTATATAAATAAAAAAATTCCATTAAAAGATTTTGCAAACAATAATATGATATAAGTAAAAATATAGCATTGTATAGAGTCAGCTGAAGTAAGTCGGGCCCCTATTGTTGAACCGACATGATTTATTTTAGTTATAAGTTAGTTTAAGATTAATTGTACAATAATTCTAACGAATATAATAAAGATAATCTAAAAAAAAAAAAAAATGTATCTCAGCATCACCTCTGGCATATTTCCTGCAGCTTTTCAATGTGCAGATGTTAGTCCGTTGTTGAAGAAAGGGTCTTCTAAGACTGTTTGTAACTACAGACCCATATCGCTACTCTAATCTCTTAGCAAAGTTTTTGAAAAGGTTGTAAAATCTAGAATGCTTAAGTTTTTGAAAAAAAATAGTTTTTTAGTGAGGTTCAGTTTGGTTTTCGTACGAATGGATCGACAGAAGATGCCCTTCTAGATTTTTGTTCCGTAATATATTCGAATTAAGTTATGAAGAAGAACACTGCTGCCTTATTGGTTGATATTACTAAAGCTTTTGATATGGTATCATGACTTATTGTTAAAAAAAACTAGAACATGCTGGCTTTCGTGGTTTAATGCTTGATTGGTTTCGTTCTTATCAAAAAAACAGATCAAAAAGTTAAAATAGACAATATCCGAAGTGAATCGCAGTGCAATAATTTAGGCGTTCCTCAGGGCTCAGTATAAGGACCTACTCTGTTCTTAATCTATATTAATTCTCTATTTAAATTAAGATTTAAAGGTTTTTTGACTGCTTTTGCCGATGATGTTGGGTGCGTATATGGTTCAGATAGTCGTTTGAATCTTATCCTTATCCTTAGGTGGAGCTACAGTCCAGGGTGGACCTGGGCCTCAACCAACAAGCTTCTCCAGCCAGCTCGGTCCCTAGCTAGCTGTCTCAAGTTTCACACGTGGAGTCGGTTGAGGTCCTCTTCCACTTGTGTGCGCCACCTGAGTCTCGGTCTTTCTCTACTGCGCCGTCCCTCTGGTGTGGATTCGAAGATTTTCCGGGCCCAGCCATCTGAAACGTTGAATTTTTAATCTTTTGGCTATATAACTCGTCTCTATAAATGCTTTCGTATACGACTTTGAAATCGATGAAAAGGTGGAATTGTTGGTCTACTTCGCCCAGACAAAGTGGACCATTCTGCCTGACAGCGGAATTCGTTTCGTCATTGCCGTTATACAGTCTTCAGAAATGGTTTTTCCATATTCTCAGCATCGACTGCGATTCCACTACGATGTTCCCATGATCGTCTTTGCAAGCTTCAGTTCGAGCTCTGTACTTTTGAGAGTTTCTTTGTACCTTTTGGTAAAACTTTCAAACTTCATTCCTGCAATAACAACTCTCAATTTCCTCGATCGCGCGCTTCTCATGTTCCTTTTTTTCTTTCTGAGAAGGCGGTGTTCCTTTTTCCTCTTCTGTTCGTAGAGTGCACGGGTAGTTCTGGTCCTTCTTCGCAGCGCCGCCTTGTATGATCAGGGGATCTCCATGTCCCTTTGTGAATGTTGAGGTGTGGGAACTTGGTATTAACTATTACAATATTTCGCCCCGCAGCAAAGTCAATTAGCCTGAATCCGTTATCGAAAGTGGTGTCGTGCAAGCTGTGTTTTCCGATTGTTCCACCAAAAACATCTTCTCTCCCTAGCTTGGCGTTAAAGTCGCACTGCTAATATGTTTTGTCCAGGAGCTCAAAAAACATTTCTTTGGTGTCATCATCTTTTTCCTCTGTGGGGGCATGCGCGCATATAAGGCTAATATTGGCAAATTTAGCCTTGATGCGGATTGTCATGAGGCGTTCGTTCACTCATCGCTTGAGTTTGAACTTGGTTCCGAGCAGACGTGTTTTTCTAAGTATCGTGGGGTGCGAGCTTTGTTTAAATTAACGTTTCTCTAACTGAGTCATAATAATCTTTAATCATGATTTGTTTGATGTGTAATGGAAGAATTGAGAGAACTGATAAAAGCAAAATTACTTGTGCGGAGTGCTCTTCTAAATTTCATTATAAATGTGAGAATATCGTGGCTTCTGACGTTGAATACTTAAACCCAAATAACATTGCATATCTATGCACTAAGTGTCATGCTCAACGGCGTAAGTCTCAGCATTATAATCAGCAGCCGGTTACGCCACTTCATTCTGGCGTGCCAGCTGAGGTCTCAAAGCAGAAACCTGACGATAATATGGATGAATCTGAGCTTCAACATGAACATCAGCATACTTAGGAACACCGTAGGAATATTACGCAGCATGAACAACAACAACAGCAGGGGGCATCTTCCAGACAACCGCTAGCTCTACGTCAGCAAAGAATTGAACTGCATGACGAGGCAAAATTGCAAAAAAGGCCAACTACAAGACAACGGCACGGGCATGCAATACTCGTTTCGCATTCTTCTTCTAATAAAAAAAACACACTACACCTCCACGGAACGACAATGCAACTGCTCAACAGTTAGATGAGCCAACATCAAACGCATCTCCAAAGCTGCAGTCGCATTTACCGTCACCACTGCCCAACGATCCAAACTCGATCACTCTTCAGCTACTATACAAGCAAATAATAAACCTAAAAAAATAAATACTGAATTCCTTTCTTCTGTTCATGAACTAAAAGAGGAAAATAATGTATTAAGGCGAAAGCTAACCGATCTAGAGAGTAAGCTGAGTTGAATTGAACAGAAGCTGAAGGAGAATACAATTGTGGGGATACCAACAGTCAACAAAAACAATGCAGCAACGTGTGTGCAAACAATTTTTAGCGAAGCGTTGAATGTAAATGTGCTAGACGAACAAATTGAAAATATTTAGGTAAAGCCGATTAAAAAATCTAGTTCTAGTTCTAGTATCGTTTGCGTTCAACTCTCCTCGCGTGCTATTAAAGAGAAAATAATGTCCAGAAAAAGAACTGAGAAGGGGAAGGTCAATACATCTTTATTCTCCGGTAACAAGAGGAGTAGTATTTACATTAATGATACTTTCACCAAATATACTAGGGCATATAACAACTAAAAAAATTAAAATAGAGAGTAAATATAATTTTTAATGGTTTAGGAACTCTCGTATACTTCTAAGAAAGGTTGAAAATGATGAGGTTTTTGTTATAAGATCTTTTGAAGACTTAAATAATTTATAAAAATCGTACATCAATGTTAAATTTAAACAATGTTGATCTAACAAACAACAATCTTACCACATCAACCATACATAGTGTTACTGATGATATTTTTAATTTCAATTGTGATAACTTAAAGTCTTT
The DNA here is from genome assembly GCA_963971375.1 of Platycheirus rosarum. Taxonomy (NCBI): domain Eukaryota; kingdom Metazoa; phylum Arthropoda; class Insecta; order Diptera; family Syrphidae; genus Platycheirus; species Platycheirus rosarum. The sequence continues at coordinate 156,345,917 of OZ020507.1, forward strand.
AAAAGTCTTTTAAAGTCTCTTTTGTTGTATATCAAAATATTCGTATACTGCGGTGCAATTTCGATTTATTAGCATGTAATCTTGAAAGCTTTGTGTATCTGCCTGACATAATTTTTGTATCTGAAATTTACTATACATAAACTATAATTTTTATGGGAATCCTAATGATTCGTATTCTGCAGGTGGAGTCGGAGCTTTTGTTCGTGTTTCGTAGGAGTGTGAGGTAAAACACTATAGTTTGAGTAGTGCAGACATTATTAAAATTTCGTTTTGTTTTCGCGATGAAATGTTTAGTTTTCTTTGTGTTTATCGGCTTAACTCAACATCGGTTCAAATGTTTGTTGAAGAATTTTCCATTTTTCTAAATAGTGAACGAGCAGCAAATCTTGTCATTTTGGGTGATATGAACTTAGATCTACTGACTCCAAGTACTGCTTTGGATTATTATAATGTTAAGTTGTCCGTTCATGGATTTTCAACCTTCGTTAACAAAGTCACAAGACCAATCTCAGGCACCTGCCTTGATCATGTTTTTAGGCGTTTCTCCAAAACATCCTTGGGAAATTGCAAATTACAGTTCATTGCATGACAGGCTTTATCTTTAAAAAAATGAATTACCTTGAGCAGAACACACCGAACATTGAACGTAGGGTAATTAAAATTGATTTTAGTAAGCTGAATGGTAATTTGCTTTATGAGGACTTGGAGGAAGTCTATGCTGAAGAAAACCCATCCAGAGCATATGATTTATTTTTAAAATGTTTAAAAGACCATATAACCAATTCAACTTACTCCCTCAGACAAAAGATATCTAATGTAAGGCTAAAACCATGGATGAATCGATCCTTTTTACTAAAATTAAATTCAAACATAAATATCGTAAGAAAAGCCTCAGCTAAGCGAAACCATTCTTATAAACTTCCAAACTGCTAGCAGTTTATAAACAATGAGCAAAACAAGATATTGAATTATTACATGTTCTGATTCTGTTTTTTCTTGCCTCAGATTGCATATGCGCAGTAAACTAAGCACAAAGCTTTACACTTAAAACCATGCTCTTTAGTCTCTCTCTCTCTGAAATAAAATTTCTCTACACTGGCGCTCCAAGCGGTTCGTGAAGCGTCTCATGATGTACTATAGGCAGTTTATATTGGACTGCACTGGAATTGAATAACTTTATGAAAAGTCAAAACACGCAACTTTGAGTGTATATGTATAGTATAGCCGTAGTATTAACATAAATTAAAAGCATGAGAGGAAGAGAAGAAGCAAAAAAGTTGGAATGATAATGAAATGAAACAAGGCAGCTACCTGAAATTTAATTTGTGGAACGTTACATTTTAGGAACTTAAAATTTGTATTTACTTATTTCGTTCCCTTGTTTTTGTTTAATTTTTATTAATTTATTATTAACTTTATATTACTTTTATTACTTATTTATTTATTAAAACTATTTACTTATAATTTGTATTATTATTTATTTGTTTATATATTTATTTATTTATTTAATGATATATTTTATTTATTTGTTCGTTATTTAATTTGCAATTGGTTTTCATGTATTACTTATGTATATTAAATTATATACCTAAAAAAATTAAAATTAATCAAATAGTAAACAAATTAATTATCTGGCAATTCCACTAGTTTTTAATTTGTTTACCTAGTTAACAGATTTCTAGAAAGCAGTTCATACCATAAATCTAATAATGTCAAACGATGGTTTTTTACGTAGTTTACCTTTAAATAGTTATTCTTCTTTTTTCCTTGTTAATCCTTATCATTGTTCTGAATGTATTTTTTCAGTTGTAAAATATGAACTAAATATCACATTGCTGTGCAAGCTGTGTATTCACAAAATTATAGTAAATTGTAGCCTTTTTGTACTATATTAAATATATTAGGCCAGTAGCGTTAGACACAAAAATCACACATATCGGAAATCATTCAAACAAAACGCGGATTGAAGGGCCGAGTGCAAGAAAATACACTTTTACACTCAATCTTTCACACGCTTATATTTCGTTATGTAGAGGTCCTAGCTGAATACGTTTTGTATCCACATATAAGTATAGGGTGTTTTTTTTTCTAGGTATAGAACATTGCAATGAAATAAAACAAGAATGTTTTTTTTTTTTTAATTGACATGAAATTTACTTTATTCGAAAGATAATCTTCTGGCATTGTAATTTAAATATGATTTCTAGCATTCGGGCGTAGTCTAATCTGGAGGTCCAACTTTCAATGACTTTTTCCAACATTTGTGGCCGTATATCGCCTGTAACGCAGCGAATGTTGTCCTCCAAGTAGTCAATCATTTCGGGCTTATCGGCGTAGACTAGCGACTTCACATATCCAAAATAGTCAAGCGGCGTTAAATCGCACGATCTTGGAGGCCAATTCACGGGTCCGTAACGTGAAACTATCCAGTTACCAAATGTTTCCTTCAATAAATCAATTGTGGCACGAGCTGTGTGACATGTTGCGCCGTGTTGTTGAAACCACGGCTCCTGCACATCATGGTTGTTCAATTGCTGCTCAAAAAAGTCAGTAATAATGGTTCTATAGTGGTCACCATTGACTGTAACGCTCTGACTAGCATAGTTTTTAAAGAAGTACGGACCAATTATTCCACCAACCCATAAAGCACGCTAAACAGTCAGTTTTTGTGGATGTCAGTGTCTCAACATATACTTTAGGATTATCATCACTCCAAATACGGCAGTATTGTTTATTGACGTATCCATTCAACCAAAAGTGAGCTTCATCGCTAAACAAAATTCGCTTATGAAAATTGGGATCAACAGCAATCTTGTTTTGGACCTATTCACCATATCTACGCCTTGCTAGGTGATCCTGTAGCTTCAATTCTTGCAGGAGTTGGATTTTGTATGCACGCAAACCAAGATGTTTCCGAAAAACCTTCCATAAAGTGGATAGCCACATATTTAATTCCTGTGCACGATGGCGGATAGACTGATTCGGGTATTCTTCTACGCTACGCTCTACAGCACCAATGACTTCTTCTGTACACACTGTACGACGTCTCTGTGGATGCGTATTATCATTTAGAGTAAACGTGGTGTGAAAACGTTTCATAGTTATTCGAATTAATTGTTCTGATGGACGATTATGTTGACCGTAAAATGGACGTAGTGCGCGATACGTATTTCGAACAGAACCATGATTTTCAAAATAAATTTGCACAATTTGGAAGCCGTCAGTCTATTCATGTTGCAATGCCAAACCAAAATAAAAATAAATCACTTTACAGCTGACAAAATGAACGCCAGTTAAAATAGTGTTGCCAACTCTTAAAGTTCTATACTTCTTAAAGAATCACCCTTCATCAAGTTTAGCTACCAGATCCAGGTACACCAATTCACTTAAAACTATTAAAGCGCCTCCAAGAGTGGATTGAAGGGTCACGTGTCAGAAATCCTTCACATGCCTATATCTCGTTATGTAGAAGTGCTAGCTGATTATGTTTTACATTCTGAGATAGGTATTGAGTCCAGCTACTTGACCAATATACCACAATTCTTTTGAAAAAAAATAACTTAGTTTCAAAGAGCGGGTTGGAGGGTTGCGTGCCAGAAAATACATTTTTGACTAAAGTCTCCCGCGCCTATATCTCGTTGTTTTGAGATCCCAGGCTAGTTGTTCTAGCTTTTCATACACCAGAAATAAGGTGATAAAAAATAATTATTGCACCTCCAGGATTGAAATGAAAAGAAGCTTCTTTATTCTCCCCGACTCTCTCCCTTTTAATTGCTAATAGCTCCTCAGTCATCGGTGCTATCGGCACTGGAGTCACACCTAACGACGGGGCTCCTTTTAACCTTCCATTTTCAATGGCGCAGAATTCAATTCTACATTTATTCAGACCATTTTTGAAAATTTGATAAGTTTAGAACATACAAGCGAAAAACCGCAAAAATACCCGTTTTGGAGATACATTTTACCCTCCCCTAAGCACAGCTCTGCCAAGGGGGAAAATTTAGGATTTTCGTATTGGGCAACTAACAAAACTTCCGATTTGAATATTTAACGCAACTGGCCTACATATATATCTATCCCTTAAAAAAATCTATTCGACTTTTGTGACTTGACTGTTCGAAAAAAGTTTTCAGCGCAAAAATTTAAGCACCATTTTTTTTTATTTGAAAAAGGGCGATTTTTTTCCAGATCAATGGAAAAATTATTCAAAAATGCACAAAATCTTCAAAAATAACCGAACCAAAACATTACAAGCTGGAAATGGCCGAACTATCTGGAGCTCTTGCCCTAATGCATCGGGAACACATCGCAAACGCTTTATTCTTTGGAGTACCACAAACTTTAAATGAAAATGGTGCCATGGATTGGAAATTTTGGAACTATTTTTTGACAAGGAAGTATTAATAACCGTTTTATTTGCTCCTGCGTCAACCCTGCTTTCCCCATCCCGTGTACTATATTCAATATTTTGACAGGTGCTCATCTAACCTGTCATACAATTTACTTCTTCTTCGGCGGCTTCATCATAGGATTTAATTTTCTCGGTTGATTCATCACCAATCGATATTAAATAATCTTTGTTGCTTCCGAAGATAATTATCGGATCTTCGATAATTCTCAGATTTAGTTTTTCTTTTGAATTGGTTCCACCTTTGCGGATGATTCATATAGTTCACTTGGTGTGACTGCACCGCGAATCCATGTCTTCCTGTAGTTTATGTGCAGTTGGCCGTGGAGGGGCAGTATCGTTACTAAAGTAGGGCTTTGGATTGTAAGGATTATAAGACTGGAAGTTTTTTCCAGTCTTATAAGGGTTTAACTTCCTAGAAGGCAGACTAGGCATTCCTAAAAGCCTTGTTTTATAGGGCTTGTTATAGTATTATTGTTATAATACTTGTTATTTTACTGTAACTCTTTCTTGAGCATAAGACTCTGTTTTGATCTTATTTATTTTATATATTTGTCGTTTTTAATTTCGCACAATTTTTGATTATTTTTTTTTTATTTGCCAGTGGATTTGCACATTTTTTCGATTTTGTGATTTTTTATTTCACGATATATTTTTTTATGATTTTTATTCAATTTTACTTGTAACGAAATAAATCTAGAAAAAAATCTTAAAAACTATTGAAATCTATCAACTTAATTAACTTACTGGCCCTATGCGGGCGCTCTAAATTATTCTACATCTTAATTTTAATTGCCTTTCGGCCTAAAAATAACTTAAATTAAAAGGGGTTTTTATTTTTCACCCAGAAAAATTGAAACTGAGTTTCTGATCCATTTTTTCTTAACCTATCTTAAACTACTTAAAACTTACTTAAAATAATTTAATATAAACCTATAATACTTAAATCTAGAACAGCCACAACAAGCTTTTTTAAATTATACATGATTGATTGATTTTGATTAATTGATTTTTTTCGTTTTACATATTTGAGTTTTCGTATTTTTTTATCAAGTTGTTTTCTTATTTTTCACAATTTTTCTATTTTCCAAAAAATAGAATATATTTTCTCATCATTTTTGATTTTTCCAATTGTATTTTAATACTACATTTTAATACTTATCTTCTTGTATCTCCTATATCCTTTCTCCTTTTTAACCTCTCACTTCCCGAATCCTGATTTGAGTTTCAAAAATCCTCGATCCAAAATTTAAAAATAAAAACAAATGTCTCCTCCTCGATTTTTTTTCTTCTCCAAAATTCCTCGATTTTCCTTTCTTATTGCTTTTAAGGCTCTCCCAAGAGTGTTCTGCAAGCTCATTTTTAACTACTCTCTTCCTCCTTCGTCCATTCCAGTCATTCACTCATACATACAACACAACCATTCGTTTTCGATATCCTCAACACGGCGTTCTGGCTTCCTGGAAGCTTGACGCTAACCAAGAGAGCCACCGTTGTGAGATCTAACGAAACTTTACTCTCACACACACAAACACGGTTTCCACAAGTTGTTGGATGTGTTTCCAAAACTTGCCGAAACATAATGGATGAGTTCAGAATCCTTCCCAACTATCTATTTTCGAGAAAATTTGAAAAAGATATAAAATCGAGAAGAAGTCTCCACTAGGCTTTTTCCTACTACTCTACACGCGGGATTCGAAACGTGAATTAATTAACGAAATCTGAGATACAAAGAGGAGCGTAACTTTTAAATCATTTTCAATTTTTATAAAACCTAATCTTACACACGTTAAAAACCCATTTTGTACATTAATTAATTTACGTCATTTTAAACCAATTTTAAGATTACGTTACTTACTTACTTACTTAGGTGGCGCTACAGTTCGGGACGGACCTGGGCCTCAACCAACATGCCTCTCCAGCCAGCTCGGTCTTTGGCTAGCTGCCTCCAGTTTTGCACTCCAAGTAGGTTCAGGTCGTCCTCCACTTGAGCGCGCCACCTAAGGCGAGGTCTTCCTTGACTGCGTCTACCCTCTGGGGTGGAATCGAAGATCCTGCGAGCCGGAGCATTGTTGTCCATTCGCTCTACATGACCTAGCCATCTTAAACGTGATATGCGTATTTTTTTGACCAGGTCAATGTCGCTGTACAGCTCGTATAGTTCCTGGTTGAACCTTCTCCTCCAAAGCCCGTTAACGCAGATAGGGCCAAAAATCCTCCGAAGAATCTTACGCTCGAAACGACTAAGGATATCTTCATCTGCTTTAGATAGAGTCCATGCCTCGGTGCCATAGAGCAGGACTGGGATGATTAGGGTCTTATACAGAGTCTCCTTTGTCTTTCGAGAGAGGGCTTTGCTACTCAATTGCCTTCCTAGCCCATAGAAACAGCGATTGGCAAGAGTAATTCTTCGCTTTATTTCTGACGAGATGTTGTTGTCAGATGTTATAGCGGATCTGAGGTACACAAAGTCCCTAACTACCTCAAAGTTGTACCTGTCTATTGTGATGTTTTGTCCAATCCGCCGGTGTTGTGTGTCCCTTTTTGTGGACAGCAGGTACTTCGTTTTGGCCTCATTGACTGCTAGTCCCATCTTAGCCGCTTCAGCTTCTATGCTAGCAAACGTTCCAGTGACGGCTCGCCGAGTTCTTCCAATGATGTCTATGTCGTCTAGCAATTGCACAGACTTTGAAAAAAATTGTCCCACTACAATTGACATGCGAGTTTCTTATAATTTGTTCAAGTATTAAGTTTAAGAAATCGCACGATAGCGCATCACCTTGTCAGATTCCTTTTTTGACGTCAAAAGCTTCTGTGAGGTCAGTACCAACCTTGACGGAGCAGCGAGAGTTCTCCATCGTCATCCTGCACAGTCGGACGAGTTTTGTGGGGATGCCAAAACCTGACATGGCTCTGTATAGCTCGTCTCTATAAATGCTATCGTACGCGGCCTTAAAATCGATAAAGAGTTAGTGGGTATCGATTTGGAATTCTTGGGCCGTTTCCAGGTTCTGCTGTAGCGTGAACATTTGATCGATTGTGGACTTTCCTGGTCTGAAACCACACTGATAGGGGCCAATCAGGTTGCTGACGAAAGGTTTCAGGCGTTCACATAGTACGGCAGAGAGGATCTTGTAGGCGATATTCAGGAGACTAATTCCTCTATAGTTGGCGCAGTTTAGAGGGTCTCCTTTCTTGTGGATCGGGCAAACGATGCTGAGGTTCCATTCATCAGGCATACTTTCTTCTGACCAAACTTTAGAGATGAGTTGGGGTATGCACTCCACCAGGTCATCTCCGGCCGCTTTAAAAAGTTCGGCAGGTAATCCGTCGGGTCCAGCAGCTTTGTTGTTTTTGAGTTTAGATATTGCTATCCTTACTTCATTTTGGTCAGGTGGACGGAAGTTTTGTCTGTCATCATCCATGTTGAATGGTTCATTCTGCTCGTAAAGCTCGCGAGCAGCTCTCGTCTTTCTTTGCAGCGTCGCTTTATATGCCTCTTGTTTGGCTGCATGGGCCTGCCTGCATTCGTCATCAAACCAGAGGTTTCGTGGTGGTGGTCTGGTGAAACCTAGCACATCAGTTGCGGCATCTCTGATGGCTTGTTGGCAGTGTTGCCACTGATCTTCGGCACTTGATGCTGGCGGTACTGGATTTCTTCTTATTCGATCGGCGTAGGTTCTGGCGGTTTCTTGCGATTGCAGCTTTCCGACGACATACTTCCTCACAGTATTACTTCGTTGTTGTGGAGTTCGGGTTATTCGCATTCTTACCTTTGCTGCAACAAGGTAGTGATCGAAGGTGCGAACATCCAAGATACTGGAGGCGTGTCTTGCATCGATCGCAACGTGATCAATCTGATTGACGGTTCTTTGATCTGGGTGTCGCCAAGTCCCTTTGTGTATATCGAGATGAGGAAACCGTGTGCTTGCAATGGTGACGTTATGTGCCGTTGCGAAGTCAATTAGCCTAAGTCCGTTTTCAGACGTTGTGTCGTGTAGGCTATGTTTTCCGACAGTCCTACCAAAGATTTCCTCTTTACCTATTTTGGCGTTAAAATCGCCTAGTACGATCTTAACGTCATATTTAGAGCATTGCCCATATGTTTTGTCGAGGAGCTCATAGAAGTCATCCTTGGTGGCGTCATTTTTGTTCTCTGTGGGGGCATGAGCGCATATTAGGCTAATGTTGGCGAATTTAGCCTTGATACGGATTGTCACAAGTCGCTCACTTACGTGTCGAAAGCCCAAGACTTCTTGCCTAAGTCTACCGCTTATGACGAATCCGCACCCAAATAAACGCTGTGGTCTTCTTGCACAATCACCGTAGTATACGTCACAGTTTTTCATCCTCCTTTTGCCCGGCCCATTCCATCGCACTTCCTGGATGGCAGTAATTCCTGCTCTGTAGCAGTCTAGTGCCTCCGCTAGTTGTTTGGATGCACGTGATCTGTTAAGAGTTCTAACATTCCACGTGCAGATCCGAAGGTCGTTGTCCTTGATTCGTTTTTCCGGGTCGTCAACAGTAAATCCGTCCTTTTCCGAGGCTATTGGTCGCTTCGCAACTTTTTCTTTTTTCCGTGGCAGGGTTGTTAACCCCACGCACA